>JAHXMU010000584.1:299055-317399 GCA_019455685.1 Philornis downsi
CTATTAATTGCGAACTATTCATTGAAGGGCTGAAGTTGGGATCGCCTCAATTGTTGTTACAATGGACTGCTTCAATTTCGTCCAATTCCTTAGTTTCGTTCCGTACACCTCGTACTTGATATCACCCTTTAAAAACAGTCTGGCCCAGTCAGGTTTGGTGACCTTGGGGGCCACCGGAAGGTGGAGTTTTTGGGTATTAATTTGTTTGGGAATTTTCAAAGGAGCTCCACAATAACTAGTCTGGCTATGTGTGCTGTTGCCCCATATTGCTGGAACCAAATGCTGTTGAAATGAACACTGCTTCAACATTTTCTGTTGATGTAGCACGTTTTGTGTATGTAGCACGATACGTGCGCCATCCTGTATATAAAAGGGTCAAAACGTACAGTTACAGTACATATTATTTATAACTTCACCCGCGAAAAATTAGGAAAAAGTTTAACAACCAAAAGAAAAAACGAAAATGAAAAAATTAGAAAAAACTGTTAAATATGTCGTATTTGCCTTTGCTGATGCCCATCTACCGAGCCGATCCTTTTTTTCTAACGCCATCTAGCGTAACCGGGTTGCATTTATGCAACGTGAGATAATAATTTATAAAACCACATATTGGAAAAATATTGATTCCCGTGCTGCTTTCCAGACTACCACGTGCTAGATGTACTATAAAATATGTGAGAGTAGAATTGTAGCGTATCTTTCAGAAAGAAAGTAAGAAGGCTTGATATCATTCCTTCTTAAAAAAAGGAACATGTGCAACTCAGCATAATTTCTTAACATCTGCTATAGTTTTTCGCCTAAAAGAAATAAGTCACGACGTGCATCGGTTATTTGTAAAGGAAATATGAAGGACTGAAGGCTACCATTTTCTGAATAAATACACGAGGAGAAGGAGTCAGGAGGCCTGAAAGAAGACCTTTTCCCTGCCACGAACGAACAGTTGCTCTAGAAAGCAAAACAACGACAAATTCCCTCACATTTAAGGAAAGAGATATTCTACTCTATTTGTATACTCACTAGCCTAGAAGATTCCGGACGTCATGGTTTGGGAATCATTCACAAGACTTGTGGATTAATTTACTACCGTCTCTCAAAAAATGACAGTTGGCCGTATCGGAAATTGAACATCATCATGCGAGGGCGGTTCCAAAACTAGCCGACCTGATGTGTAGATGGCGCCAGTAATTTGATGGAAAGTGGCAACCTTTTAAAAAGATTTTAAGTTTCAAAGCACTTCGTTATTTAGTGGTTTTATTTGCCAAATCAAAAGTAAACGATGCAGTGAATTTGTAAACATGGAAAAATTGATCAAAGTGATGTAATTCAATATTTCGATTTGAAAGGTCTCAGTCCAACTAATATTAAAGCCGAGCTAGATTATACTCTGGGGGAGTTTCCTCCTTCATTTATGACTGTAAAACTTATGACTGTAGAGTTTAAACGAAGCCGTACGAGCTGCCAAGACGAACACAGTAATGGTCGACCAATAGAGGTGTCCATGCCAAACACGGTTAAGAAGATTTACAAAATGGTCGACTGAAGGTGCATAAGCTGGCTGAAGATAAGTGATTTTTTGGTGTCTTCTTTGTTAGTTCGGCTAGTTTTGGGACCATCTTTTTATGTGTTTCAGAGTAACGTCCAGTAATCTGACATAATTCAATTTTTTTCTCTAAAAATTGTATATCCATCACTTTTGTTTCGCAAATGCACATCAGTTTCATTCCTTTCTTCGAGTGTATCCTAAAAATTCTTCAACGTCTCAAAAATGCCAAACAATACATCAATCTGTTAAGTATTTAAGGCAAATTTATAAAGAATGAAAATTTATATGATATGCGAACCGTCGTACTTCCTCTTTTGTATGCGGTAGCAATAAAGTAAAAATCTAAATGGTTTTAATCTCAGTGACCTAATTCACGTTAAAAAAAACGGGAGCATTTTTAAAAAGACTTCAACACTTTTGTTAGTCCAAACAAAATCTGAGACTCAGGAGATGCCGCCAAATAGTTAAACACTTTTTGGCAAACTCATAGGATATCTGACTGTAATGTTATTGTAGCTGTTATAATGGTGCCGGTCGTACAACAAAGAGTTTAAAATCTGTTTCACTTTTTGCTGTTTTACTTGAAAGAAAGCGCCTCCATAGATTCTTTTTGTGTTTCGTTTATGCTGCGGTGGCCCCCAGTCAGAGCTTCACTATAGCTTGTCTGGTCTTGGCTGGCGATGATAAATGTGCTCTTGTTCACTTTTGTTTGGAATATTTGCAAACATTGGGAATATCGAAGCAGCTTTAGGCATTCTGTGGTGTGTGGAGTATTATTGGTCTTAAAGCCTAGACAATGTTTTTTTTTCTCATTCTCGGTTTAGCCATTAAGATTAATGACTTAAATGTAAGAGTTGATTTGGAGTTTTGCTGGAGTAGGAGGAGTTGGTTGAAATGTAAAAGAAATGGCAAGCATTTTCATAGGAAACAACAAAAGATTTCAAAGAATTCCAATTAGAAATCATTTCGTTTGTTTGATTTCTTTTGACTGTAAGCTTTCTTTAGCATATTTTCCTGCTTTTTTTATTTGCTGAGGATTCTCATGTGTACCTTCCTGCATACTCGTGATATTGTATCAATCATGGCAAAAAGGTATTTTACAAAACATTCTGAAATTTATCACGGCATGTTGGCCGAGACTTGAGAAGTTTAGTTTGTACGTAATGGAAATTACTCAGTAGGGTGTGCCGACCTTAACATTGTTTGGAAATAGAAAACTATGGCTGGGGAAATGGGAAGAAAGGGGCTTTATAGATTACAGGTGTATTCAAGTTTTTTTGTCGGAGTACGAGTATATTTAACTCGGCAGATGTTGGCGATTTAACCCAAAGTGGACAGTGTTTTATTTTTCAAGTAGAAGGAAAAAAACGCCTTTCTAGAAATTTAAGCATCGATGTGCGAAGGTCCTATTTCAAACTTGAGCTAAGAGAGGTGAGTGGGGTGAAAAAACATAGTTTCTGTGTCTGAAGCTATTTGTTTATAAACGTTATTACCACTCTAAAGTTCAAGCTTAATAACAATACATTGAAGAGCATTATTCCACGGGATTTGCAGAAAATTGTTTAAATATGGTTGGCAACGTCACTGTTCTAAACAAGAGTGATTATTTTGCTTACTTACAATTCTAACCAGCAACTCACAGTGGTTTGTGGCAAAAGCAAATGATTATAATCGTTTATCTTCGAAATTACTGTTCGGAATTATGCAAAATACATGAAGAAATGCAAGGTCCTTGCTTGTTGGACACCCCCTTCCAAACTGGACTAATGTAGAGTTTTCAAAGTTGATTACATTGATTACTTTATATGCGAAAAACATTTTCGAGCTTGTGTTTCAGCTGGATGACGATTAAAAGCTTGAAATTTAGGCGATAAGACAAAGAAAAAACCTGCTCATATTACTGAGTTATGTCAAATGTATTTGATTTTAATAATATAAATTTGAAATTTCTCGAATAAACTTTCTTCTTGTTGGTAAAAACTAATTTATTATAAAGGTTAAAATAGTCGCAAACTGATCTGGTCTGGTTGCCAAAATTGTCATGTATAAGAATTTTTTCCAATTTTTTCGAAATTTTGGCGACACAACCGTAACATTTTCACAGACTTCTTCACAACAAGCCATCATCATTAGCACTAGATGAAACACGTATTACTTTGGCCAAGCTACATATCGTAACCATAGTCTGAATTGTGATCATGTAAAAAAACAATTAGTTATTTGCATGAAAGAAAAAAAGGTAATCATATTTTTAAACATAATTCGGCCTTAAGGCTTAAGATTGCAATCTTGAACAAAAATAAATTAAATTAAATAATTAAACCTTTTGCTTATCAAAGTAAATAGATCCGCTTTATCCTAACCTACCGAAAGATTCATTTTTGCTGACTTTTCCACAATTCCTGATCAGGCTGCAGTAACATCTTGTAGATGTTAGTATCTTCGGCGTACGTAAGTATGATAAGGCTTTTGTTGAAGATGGTTCTTTCCGCAGAGCTATATCAACTGATATGTCCTTAACGACCCTGCAAATTTTGTATTTCACCAATTTTTAAATGTGGGCCGAAAGACAATTTTTCACAATAATGTCAAATTTACATATAATTTTTTGATTGGCAATTTGCTTTTATTTATGTGTCTGAAAATTCAAGATTGGAAATTGATTGATCTGGATATTAATAAGGCCTTAAACTGTTCAAGAGTTTAATTAGCTGCTTTATGGGAAGACAAAGTTAACACCCCTTTTTCTTCTTCTTAGGTGTCCGCTTAAGGCGCTTAGACCGCACAAATTGTCTGTGCAAATGGATCGAGGTAGCGAGCTCACATGACGCGGACGAAATTTGTCCAAACAAGATTTTTCCCTTTCCTTTCCTGATTTTATTATTTTACCATTGTGTATTTCCCAATTTATTTTTTTGTTTTACATAAAGAGGGCATCGATTGATGCAAATTAATAAATTCACACTCAAATTTTTGTTTCCCATCTCCGCACGCTGCTGTACTCCATGGAATTTTCAAAAATATGGATATATTTTAGACCACACAGCACAAACATTCTACGCAAATCGACCCGAAACCAAAAATGTTTAATTTTGTACAGGCGGTTTGCGCAAATACAAAAACAGCAGCTTACACGAGACAAATCGCCTACACTAACACCGATTTGCGCAGAGAGTTTGTGTACTCCAAACCCCCCATTATACGGTGAATTTTCAAATTTCGCGGGATACGTACATTCGACTCTCCATTATTATTTTTTTATGTCGGTACACTCGTCTCGAAGATATGTTGACAGTTTTATCCATATAGCATGTTTAGTTTGTTTGTGACAGGCATAAATAAGACAAGTGTTTTGCGTGTTCGGCGATTTTCTGCTATCGAAAAAGTGGATCAAAGAAGTTGCATCAAAGTTTGTATAAAAAAAGGAATTAAGTGCTCAAAACCACTTGAAACGTTAACAGTGGTTTACGTTGGGAGTACTCTGAGTTAAAAAAATGTTTACAGGTGGTACAAGCTTTTCACAGAAGGTAGAAAAGATGTGAATGACGACGCTCGTTCTGGACGCCCCAGCACGTCAACAGCCGATGAAAATGTTGAGAAAGTGAAGAAAATTGTTGTGGGGAATCGTCGAATCACATTTAGAGAAGTTGCTGAGGATGTCGACATATCGGTTGGCTCATGTCATGCAATCTTTTCGGAAATTTTGGGCATGAATCGTGTGGCAGCGAAGTTCGTCCCAAAATTGTTGAATTTTAACCAAAAATAACATCGCATGAGCATCGCTTAGAAATTGTTGAATGACGTCAACGATGGTCCAGATTTGGTCGAGGACATACTAAAAAGTGCATATCAGAACTGCTTCGAGGATTGGAAAAAAACGCTGGCACAAATGTATGATATCTGAGGGGGACTACTTTGAAGGAGACAAAATAGAAATTGATGAATAAATAAATTTTTTTTGGAAAAATGAGAATTCACCTTTTTTCTGAACACACCTCGTATATTACAGATCACACTTTTAAGGGATCGAATCTCCTGCACACTTTCTCAATGAACGCTTCCCGCCGTTAAACACTTTCAAAAGCCTAATCTTTTTTTCGTTCTCTTCTATGTAGTCCATGGAGTTCATTGTCGAAGTCTTTCCGTGCTGAAGCTTTTCGGTGCATACGATATACACAAAACGCGTTGCAATGCGATCCTGCCAACGCTATCGCTTCATTTTGATGTGCTTGGCAGCCGATGTTGGTATACAAGTGACATACCTCATTATTCAGAATATGCCGATATGTACCGTTAGTGGACCCAGCATTCATATGTTTTTGAATCATGTTTTTCCTGAAGACTGTTAGAATACTGAGCTGTAATAGATAATATGAAAGCCGTTGAAGCACGGCATCTATCTATTGTTGTTTTGCCAATTTCGTCTCCGATATTTTGATTAGGGGATTTCCAAGTTAGCTTTGTGTGGGAATCTGGTTTCACAGGCTACCATGATTAATTCTGCTGGGAAACAAACCAATCTGAAACAATTATTGGAGGTGATGCTTTACGAACTTGTCGTCTGCTTAGTCTAAACAATCTCTCGTTCCCATTTTGGCATTAAATTCTTCCAAATTCTTTTTGCTGTCATCGGAGTGGTCAATCAGTTACTATGCATAAATTATCGTTATAAAAGGCTGTGACTATTCTGAGGCTTAAAGAGCAAAAGTGTGGGAAAATGTTTGTTGCATTCATATCTTTCTGCGTGGCGTTTATTGAAGATGTTATAGTTTAACCGCATGTAAATTTGTCAGTCCTCTCCTTCGGATATTCTTGATGGTGGCGGTGTCAGCTTTAAATTGTAGAGGACATTCGCCAATCGAGTAAAGGCATCTTCACTGTAAAGAGTCCGAACATTATAGAAGCATTTTCTTAAATAGTTAGGTTGTCTAGATTTGTGGGAGCCATTTGTTTCCTCGTCTATATTCATTATAAGTATACAACTGTACAATTTGACAAAACAACCATACAGTGAGTTCATCCCCTCATATTAGACGATGCCCATAAAATAGATTACGGAGAAACTTTGCAGAGATGTCATCTCATGGTGGATTGTGACTAGGCATGAGATGCAAGTTGCTCGTTGCATCCCCTTTTAACGATTTTCTAATCGATAGACAAAAGAATTCACAGTCTACATTTTGCTGCGTTTTGATCTATACTTCGCCATTGTCAGAAATCTGCATAATCTCATGAGGTGATGAAACAGGATACGAACTTTTTAACGATTATTTTAGAAGATTAAATGAGAACTATTTTAATAACAGTATCTATTCTCATTTTTCTGTAATAAGGGAGTCTAAAGATTTATAAATAACTTAAAAAAGGGGAATTTATCAAACTGAAAATTAGTGACCATAAGTGGGTATCTTCGCAGATAACCACTCTATGAACAATGATTATCTTAATTATTTTAATGCTTGGTTTTACAACTGAAGGGTTTTAAACTTTATAACTTTCAAAATCGATTGTAATTCCATTCAATTTACTCACTTCTATAAAATAACAAGATTTAGCTGTTGCAATATCTTGGGATAAAACTCAAAAACTGTACACAGTTATCTATTTTTTTAATTTAATTTATTGTTGTATTAATAAATAAATATATTTATCTTGGGATATAATAAGAATCCTTATAAATTTATAAATTTTGAAATATTGAAAAGAATATTCTAACATGTGTTATGGTTGCCAAAATATTCCACCACTAGAAATAAATGTTCCACGACTGAAAATTGACTTTTTTGTAAATTGTTCACAAATTCCATTAAAATAATATTTTAAACAAACAGAATTCACTTTCGTACATATTTTCCAATCTAATTTCATACCTTGTCTCATATCTAAATAAAAGTTTTCCCCCGAAACAACCCTTCCCTTAACACTCATCTACTCGCTGCATTGCCATTGATTTAATCCATCAAAGTTGTCAATCAAATCTAAAACTCTTTAGAAATGTAAATATTTTTCCATTTCGCAGTAAACTAATACGGTGCGGGAATAAAAATAAAAATTAATTTAGATTAACACAAATCCCTTTGAAAATATTAATTGATACAAATACGACGACAGCAGCTCACAAAAAAAAGCTAAAGAAAAAAGGACAAGGAAACATATGAAACGTATAAACAGAGCTCACCGTACAATCAGCACCGCAACAGTACCCTTCGCTGTTTCTTCCCCCCACTTCATGAAAATAACTTATCATGACAATCCGGGATAGAGTCAGCTCCGTAACATGTTATGATTGGAAATGTTTACAGAAATTAAGTTTCTTTCACTTCAGCCAAAGTAAACACTTGGCACGCGTTGCAGCTTTTTATGCTTTGCGACTTAGGGCTCTCATTCGACTCTTTCACTTAGCTGTGCGCGCGCTATTTTTGACATTTGTCCAAGAAAAACAAAGGAAATAACAGAAAAAGGCCCAGTCCCAGACGCGGACAGGGTGTGGAATTCCATTGTCTGTGGAAGTCTATAAAGCCAATTATTGTGAACGTAAAGTTAATGAGATATGACACGAGGGGTAGTGGTGGTGGCGATTTGATTCCATATCAAATACTTGGAAGGTGCAGACAACAAATGTTGCATGTTTGCTTGTAGATTTAGCACGAATGGACGAAGTTTGGAAAGGGCCATATGAAGCAATTTTGTTGGTACGATTTAGAAAGGGAAGTTTGTGGAAAGGATTTTGGATGCATGAAACAATTCATGTATAAAACGAATCGCCAAAAAAATTGTTTAAAATTGCTTAAGCCAATTAGAGGTGGTTGCCTAAAATAAAAAAAAAATATATTTGGCATTGTACCGCCGAAGCACTTATTTTATAGGATGGCAAGTAAAATAGGAATTTTTATCTATTACATGCCATAAATAACACCTCGAAGATGTCACTTCGGTCCTCTCTAACAGTGAGAAAGAACCAAAAAAGTTAGAGGTGGTTGCCTAAAACAAATATGTTACATTGCAACGCTCAAGCACTTATTTCCTAACACCTCACAGATGTTACTTCTATCCTCTCTAGCATTGAGAAGGAATCAAACAAGACAGGTCTGATAACTGAGGATAAAAGTTATTTGTTTCAACGAAAAAAAAAAAACAGTTTATTCGTTTGGGACGTTTGGACCTTGGAATGGTGGATGAATCCATCTACCTTGACTTCTCCATAAATAAAACGGAAGATGTCGGCATGGAGATTAAAAGAGGAATATTGGTTGCGAATAGACGTTGCTCTTGGTTAAGTAAGCGATTTAATGACAAAGCTCTCTCCCGACAAATAAAAATCGGACTGTGCTAAACACTAGTTTTACCTATGTTGCTGTATGTCAGAGCAATGCTATGCTATGACACAAGAAGATGAAACAGTGCTGAGATTCTTCACTAGAAAAATAATCCTGAAAATATATGAACCCATAATCGTTTGTGGAAGCATAATCGGCGTCGCATGAACAAAGAGCTCCATGAGTTATAAACCAACATCGACGTGCATCAAAATACTGCGGCTGTGTTGGCTGGTTTACGAACGAACTCGGTGGGTGGCGCAGGAAATGGAGATGTCAAATGTTGTCAATTGGAGAAAAATCGTGGCAAATCGAAGAGCTTGGCGTTATTTTCTATGTACGGCGTACGATAGATAAGCATGCCTACTCTAATCACCATATAAACACATGAAAAATCAAGTGCTTCAGTCTTCTGCCCTCCTTCTATAATTTATCGCATCAAGTTTTATCAACGTTTCGTTAAAAGAACCCGGTTTAACGATCACCCTGTTCTGCATTGCATATCAAGTTCATTGTTAAAGACTTTTCAAGCTGGATCATTTTAGTTTTTTCGCAAATCATGCCCCAAACGACGACGCAATAGCCATATTTTGACGCGCTCAGCCACTTCAATATCGGAATACTGCTCATAAAGCTTGTGATCCGAACTATGCCGGTACTCACCGTTAACATTATGATATAAATATCGTAGGAATACCAAACTCGCTTATGGATTCACACAATTTCTGATATATCGGGCTGTAGAAGACAACTATATAATTGATGAAAAGTTGGTATGTGCTTGCTTTGCATTGAACTTCTTTGAGACTTTTGGCTTATGATTACCTTCAACTGTAAACGTAATGAATTTCAAGCCCCACTGATAAGATCTTATCCGATTAGGTAGAATAGGCTTTTTTGCACATATCGCAGTCGATTCGACCTTATGGAACACACATTTCGATATAATACGCTTGGTTTCAATAATTGGACATACATACCTACATTGAGCTAACTCAAGTTTAGAACCTGATGCATGCACATTATTAGCTTTTTGCCGCCGTTTTAAAGACTTTGTGCCGGCATGCCATCTGTGCTCGCCGTTTTGCTGTTCTTAAACTACGATATCGCAATTCCGGTCACGTTTCGCTTCGAGGGATCTACGCCATCATCGATTATTGGCATTACTTCCTCACTTTTGCTATCATTCCTTATTAGAGCTAATAAGATTTTTTTCTCCATAATATACAACATATATCTTTTTCTGTTATTGGATTTTCATCCAAATTTTTACGGACCCGGCAAGGTTTTTCTGTTTCACTTCTATTCCTGTACGTTTCACTCTTAACCCACATTCTACCACTCATTTCACAATAGTTTTTTTCATTTTCTTCTCTTTACAGCGCTCTCCGAAAGCTTGTATAGCAAATTGGCAGCAGCGATGCTATGTCTGCTGTAACAGGAATTGTCTGACCATGTTTTTTATACCAAAGTAAAGTAAAAAATAAAGGCAATTTCGACGTAGTAATTGAGAGCGCTTATTTGAGTCCGCTGCCTGTTCCTGGTTACATATTTCGTTTGCAAAGTTGACTTGAGAATATCTTGGTGTGAAGCTAATGTTGTGCTTACTTCCATTTTCCTTACCGTCGCGAAATGAACCACTGAATACGCTGTCAAAGATGTCGTTATATAACCTAAATTTTCCGACTGTTATCTCAGGGATATCTTTCCTTCTCACTTTGAAAGGAAGGGAATATCTTCCCTTCTTACGCTGAAATCTCGCATAACAATTTTGGTTTCGTTTGTTTGACTTCATCATCTTTCTGTACTTTCAATTCCGTGTTCAAACTCTCTTTTATGTCTTCTATTGACTCAACACTGGTAATTCGGTGTGGTAATTTCCGTTTTGGAAAGACAAAAAGTCATCAAAGAGCCATGGCAGGTAACTATTTGGCGAGAAATTTGTTTACAGTGGTAGCCCAGCGAGATTGTGCGTTATTTTGGTACAAAATCCATGGCATTTCTTTCTACTAATCTGGCATTTTTCAGCGAATTCGTTCTCCCAAACGACTCATAATGCACAGATGATATTCTTTATTTACCGTCTGACCATCTGGCAAGAATTTAAAGTGCACAACTCCCCGATAATTAAAGAAAACGGTCAATTTTACAGTTTTTAATTTCGATCAATTGTTTTTGGGTTTATATTCATTAGAAGCCACCATTCCGAAGTTCGTAAAGCCATGTCTCGCCGTCCGTTGTAAAGTGTTTTATGAATATGAGTTTGGAATTGATTAGTTCTAGCATGACTTCTGCGTTCATTATTCGATTGAGTTTTTGATGAAAATTTAGGTCTGTCAGAACCAGTTGAGTTACAGCACATTTAAAAAAATGGTACGAATTTATTCGTAAGACATAAAAAGTTCGTCGGCAGTCTCTCTAAAACTTAAATGATGACTTTCGTTCCCTGTTTCTTTCATTGCCTATGTTATCTTCAGTTAAAGATGTTGATGGTCGGTCAGAGTGAGGCAAATCTTGCATCACATCTCCATTGCTTTGCAATGCACTGTACCACTCATATGCAAGTGTTTTTGATAAAGTAAAACCTTCTGTAATATTTTCAGCTATTTGGCACAGGAAATTCCATTTGCAATATAGAAATTTTTGAGATGTACTGCCAAAATCGAGACAGATCGCGCTCAAACTCCGCATCAGTACAAAAAGGGCTGCTGTGCAAACTTGGAGACCAAAAGAATCTCGAACACTGGTTGTAAAACTGCGCTATTTATCAACTACGATATTTATATTTTTCAGCAAACATCTCTCAATATGCTTCAATATAATTAAGAAAATCGTCCTATTTTCCAAGGTAAATATTCCAGTATTGGCCAAGAGCTGAATTTATTGTACTAACGATATTATATCAATTTTTTGTACATTTCCTGTTTTACAAAATCCGATACTGTATTTTTGATACCGGTTTTACTTGTCAATATTTGTGCTGCTACCTGCCATCAATATGTATCACCACTGGGTATGAAAAAGGGATTCTTTACACCAATGTCCCGAGGGAAATCTTGGTGCAAGCTAGATGAAAGTATTCAAATTTTATCAATAGCTGAAGTGAACCATATTTTAGGGGAACAGTTTATTTGGAAGTGTTTTCAAGGGACCAAACCAGAAATTCTGAGATCTATTGTCAGCAACTAATAAAACACTTAAGGAGAAAAAGGGCTTAATCTCAAAGTTCTAATTTTGCACCACGCCAATGATAGTCTTTGCAGACTCACACATTTTTTGAATTTCGAGAAATCGATCAGGTTTTATGTTACGTAAGAAATGTTTTATTTGCAAATACCAACTAATCACACCCTTAGGGTGTATCAAATTTTACTGAATTTAGTGTGACCCGCTAGAGGATATAAATCTATAAATATATGGTTTAGATCAGTCATTTGCATGGGATTGATTTTTCAGAACTTTCCAAGAAATATAGATCAATTGAAGCTGCTGCAGTCCACGAATTAGTAATGACAAGAAGAAAATTAATTTGACTAAGATCTAATAAAGTATTAGGAAGTGCCAAATTTTTGGCAAGTTCCGTAAAGATTTATAGCAGTTATAGAGTTCACCAAGCAGCCAACAAACTCAAACCCACTCGCTTAAAATCTTCAACATTTTCCCGGTCATATACGGCTAAGAAGAAACGACACGCTAGACTTAGTCCGGCGATACAAAGTTCGGCTCACCAAAAATAAGATCCGGCAATGGCTGGATACTTTAGTTTAAGATAGGATTAAGATTTGAATACTTATTGTAAATTTCAAAAGAAAGTTTCAATAAAGAAAATAAATGGAAAAAAAGGCAGCCAAATAAACGGACATTGCCCATTCGACTTAAAAAATGTCTTGGGACTTTAGACGCTTCCTTCTGGGTATTACATTTTTGACCATATCGAATGATACAATATATGGTTTCATGTCTGGGAAAGATTACTCATTTTTCCAATCTGGCAACAAGAAATTGCCTGAACAATGACAGAATGTTATTGAACAAAATAACATTTACACACTGTTTAAATGTAATTGTGTGAACAATAAACCCGAAATTACTTTCTAATATAGCTTGTCTGTTTTCTTCTCTACGAATTCCTATGACACGTAGTTAAGATTATTTATAGATAAGTCAACTTTTTCGCAGTATCACAACGGGACCACATTTGAAACACACGTGTAGTATTTCTTGAAGTAGGTGACAAACTAGTGCACTGTTTTCTTTTGTAGATGTTTATCAATTATAACTGAATTTGCTTCCCAATTGTACCGTAGTCAAAACTCGGTGACGTGAGCACAAGGTTTACGGCAAGTGCCAACTTGTACCCATTTATAATGGAAATCTATTATTTCCACAATACTCGTACATCTCACCGTTTTAACAAGTTAAATTGGAAATCACAATTTTCGAAAGGTGCGTCGTCACCGCTTTTTTTTTTCTTTTTGCTTAGAAATTTCATAACAAACCCATCTCGTGCCACATACGAACCAAGACAAATTACAATTGCTTAAGTAGGATTTCACTTGATGAAATAAAGATCTCACAAATGCGTGGGATGTGGATGACTGGATGGCAGCTAAACCGCAAAAATAGACGTCAACTGCATCTTGCAAGACCACAACCGCAATATATGTTGCAAGTGTCGTTGTTTTCCTAGCAGCAACAGGGGAGCGGAGCAGAAAAGGGTATATAAACGATAAAGCTGAAACATTTTTGAGTGGGTTTAATTTTGCATAAGCCCCAGCAAAAGCCTCCAAGAAATGATAACTAAGCGCTCGTGCAGTGCATTGAAAGGAGAGTTTCTCTGGGAAACAACAAAGACAACTCTGTGGCTAAGGCTTTTGAATCAAATAGTTTTATGTATTTTTACACAAATTAAATTTGTGTTGAGCAGAGGTTATTTCGCAAAATAGACAGATAAATAATTATTTGTTTTTATAGCTTACAAAATAAAAAATAAATTAATAATCTAGTGGTTTAGTAAGGCGAAAATGACAGGAGAATACGAATGTACGCAGGCAGTTAATAACGCAATGTATTAGTTAAAACATATTTGTACAGTTAAGAGACTTGCAGAATTAAGAGACCGCAATTCAGTTTTGGAAAGAATGCCTTACTATGACGAAGCCACATTCAATAGAAAACGAACTTAACTAAGGTAGACAATTCATACCTCATTGCTGTAAACCTTTTTTGTTTCAGGTCCATAATATTACCCAGCAAAAAACAAAAAAATGGAAGTCACCCAAAATAAATAACATTTTCATCACTTTCAATAGCGCCATGTATGCATGTATTTGTTACTTCCAAAAAAGCATTTTTATACCGCTTCCAAATCTAAACAAACTCGGTAGTTGTTTTTAAATTGAATTACATTTTAATATTGTAAATTTATTTGGATTCTACTGCGGTCTAATTTCGGTTTGAAAACTTTAATTCAAAAACAAAATTTCTTTGGTCAAACAAAAAACCTCATCATAATTATAATATTTGTTATAATAACTTCCATTAAAATGTGAAGAAAACTCACCGTAAAAGCCGGCTTCCTTCCTATGACGACTCTATGTTAAATTCGTTTTTGAGCAAGCAAATTTTTGCCACTGTGCTTGCTTGAATTTAAGCTTCCGTGGATGCACTTCTTGTGATGGATAACTTCGATTATCTGCAAAAAATCAATCTTCGCTTTCTAGCGTTAAATATTAAGTCAGCGCCGACAACTTTTAGTATATGGAATTTTTAGTGGTTTTAAAACCGCCGATCTGGCAGGACTATCAGCTGTGGAATACCTGTTATTTGAAGTGTTATTAGCTTGGTGAATGATTTGCCATTTATAAATATAGATTGTTGAGCAACCTAAGAATGAGCAAAAATAATTAAAAATTACTATAAAAGTGGTAGTTCAAACGTGAGCTTCCAATCGGACAAAATTTTTTTAAGCGATGAAGTTAATTTCTCGCTCTGTGGTGACGTCAATAAGCAAACATGTCACATATGGGGCTCGGAGAACCCAGAAGTGATTGTGGAAAAGCCAGTGCACCCGGAAAAAGTGACTGCTTGACGCGTTATGGTCTGGAAGTCACATTGGGCTGTATTTTTTTTTAACTATCTCAAAAGCATTCACTGCTGCAAGCAATCCAGAGGTGGTCATTTAAATGGCATTGCATATAATGTCAAGGTCCAAGCATTGTAATGGAATAAAAGTTTGATCAAAATCGTAGCTTCATGTGCGATTTATTTAACTTTACTTGAAACCGAAAAATGGGTAACCCTATACAAGCTGTAGCGAAAGCAAATCCATTAATTTTGCTTAACATTAAAACCTTTATTTAGCATAGCTTAAAGGAGTAAAATATGCATCGGTTTGTTCGATAAATTCCTATGCCTCTCATGAAAACCTTCGTCCATATTAGCACAAAACAGGGACAGAGTCCACGGGGATTTAAAGTCAGTCTCGCCGTGAAGGTCTTACCCACGGTGTACTTATCGCACTGGGCATATTACAATGCGATTACCAGCTACACCTTGGGATAGCCAAGTTGGCTTGGACTATATAGGAATAGAAGTTGACAATTTTGGCTGCTTTTCAGTTGTCAAATAAATCTTTCGCCTTTCACAAAACAGGGACAGTCAACTTTTACAAGTTTTAAAGGTTTTTACAGGTTTGAATAAAGAGTTTGACCACAGAGGCTCCCTTCATAGTATATGACACATACACAGCAAAACATTCTGATCATCACTCCCGTCTTCTCAATGGTTTGCGCTGGCTCACCGCGATTCACCCACTACCATTTTCGCTTTTCATTGCCAGACATCATCCATTCCAGGATCAATTTTCTAGCGGCTTAGCAGCGATTCGCAGAAGAAAATTCATTCCAAGACTTCTCTCTGTTTCAACTCGTGTGACACGCTACATCGACATTCATTTTGTATCTAATTTTATTCAAGCATTCGCAAACGGAGTTTCTTTCCTTTTTTGCAATGTTCAGCTGCTGAGCTTGACAATTCATATTTTTGTATTGATATCATCGGTTTTGTATCTACGTTGGTTTTCCAGAGCGTGGTGCATTATCCGAACGGCATCGACGAAACCAAAATTCTACGTGACTGACTATAAGTCACGTGACAGTATCAGAATCACAAACACTGTTCACATTGTTAGCGGCCTGAGCTGACGTTTTCGCTTTTATCGAAGAAAAATTATAAAATATACCGTATTTTTTCTGTGCTGGTGTCCATTTTTGACGCGCTCTCAAAAAATACTGAATCAAGCAATTAAAAGACTGCCTAAGTAGATTTTGGACTAAGAAATCTTATCTTTCTAACGCCACTTACCATACGTCGATCGCTCTTATATATGTACATCGCGAGATACGGAATAATAAATTTATCCATTTATTATAAAAATAATGTATTTCCTTTTACTATACTTTACTATACTAAGCCTTTACAGACACTTCTAATAGAGAAATGCGTCCCCATAGTAGACACTCCCTTAACGGGAAAGTATCTTCGCATTATTACGTGTAAGATGTAATTTCTACATGTGTGCTGAGCTATTCAAGTTTGGTGAACTTACAAAAAAATTTAATAGCGATATTTACATCTGGCAACAGTGAATGGAAATGATGAAAGCTGTTATAAGAGAAAATGATGAAATGGGAACGATGAAATTATAATGATGAAATTTGTGGTAAAGAGAAAATGTGGAAATCTTTTATAAGGGGGGTTTGGCAACTGGCTTACTGCTCTTTTAAAATCAGGCTGCAGCCACAATTTAGGCACTTGAAAAAACAAATTTCTTTGCATCATGAATGAGATATGGGAGACCTTCTCTCATTCAATGGCCTTGAACGCACTCTATTTTTATATACACTCAACTGGACGTACAGTTTTATGGCGAATCGAAAGTTAGAGTTTGAAACATTGATGTTATCGCCACTCAAAATTAGACAGGATGTTGTATTTGGATTGAACTGACGATCAAGCTAGCCGTAGTCGTGTGTATCAATCATCGCGACACGGCCGGTTCAAATTGGCTCTTGTTTGTTTAAAAAATAAAAGGAAAACCGCAAATGCTTCAGCTGGCTACTTTTAGAAATACTGCATGGTTCTACTTGAACAGCTGAAAATCACGGAAAATGCTCTTTGCTTTCTCAAATCAAAAATTCTTCTGCCCAGGTTCATTTGGCGGGAGCAGATGCATGTACTGGTTCACGAAACCACTTTTTTCCAAAACAATATGGAATTTAAATTGGTCATTGTTTTTGAATAGAGACACCATGCCAATAACGTCACGAGTAGCCTCCTTACGAATGTAAATAAGAAAGTTCAAACTTATCATCGTTTCTGGAAAGAGCCGAGATGAGCCTACACATGTGCAGTCTTATAAAGCGGCCTGAGCTCAGGGCTCTTTTTGAAAAAAGTAGAGGTATTTTGTGCGATTTTTGGCTCTAATCATTATTTAGTTTGCCAGGACCATATTTTAATGAACGAAGATTTGCGGGACCGGCTCGCGAATGTTTCATGAACGAATCTTATTAGAATGACTTTAAATCTGCTGCAAGACTGCTGTCTAGATACTCACACTGTGAACATAGTAAAAACCATACCGAGCTAATTTGCATCTAAAGGAGTTTTGCAACCCGCCAATATTTTCAAGGTGGTTATAATGATGAAAACCGCATTTACCTAAACTATCACAATCTTTAGCAACAGTGACATGCATTTCTCCGACGACGATGATATTACTATCATTGGTAGAACACAGTGAGATATTACTGCAGTCCTCTCAAGTATTGACAAAAAGTCACCAACAAATTATGTTGGAACGAAACTAAGTGTATATTCATACGGGATCGTTTTTAAATCTTTGCATCAACTCACACTGGTTTACACACTTAATCTTAGTATTAGTATACAATTTCAAAGAAATTAGTGAAATATGTGTAAGAAAAAGAAAAATATAACGTCAGTTGTTCTTTCATCGATCTAAGTGAGATTTTCACTCATGAAATTCGAGGTAAATATATTATTTCCAAATAAGTACATTCAGACGGGACACCTACAATACATCGATTCAATATTAGTTGCCATTATATTCGATTCAAACAAACTGACGATAGGGAAGGCCCCCCTTACCTTTTGTAAGCAAAGCGTAACATTGAAAACGAATTTCATCAAATTGAATAAGGCTCATAGTATCATAGTAATAACCTTAGGAACACAATAATGTACAATTTTATTACTTTCACAAAAAATTGATTCAAAATGACATAAAATGTTCTTATGGCAAGCAATAAATCTGCTTAAAATTCTGTCCTTGCTCTGTTTTGTGACGCTTCATTTACTGGCAAACATTTTTATGACACCATAACCTCCACGCTTTAGTTGTTTCTTTAGAAATTGCCAGCATTGTCAAAATTGACTCCGTCCCAATCTGCATTTAAAATATT
>JAHXMU010000584.1:324185-360318 GCA_019455685.1 Philornis downsi
AAAAAACGCAAATTCATAACAATTTTCCACATCATAAAGAAATGGACTCACCACAAGTCATAAGAGTGGCACAGGACACTCACGTATCCTTTATGTTACGACTTCACCCCTCTATGTGGTGCATAAAGATCTGGAGACATCATAACAAATCTTTTTATGGCCTTAATAAAAAAACGCTGGGGAGAGTTAGCTGGGGACACAAGTTGAACGACCGCAATGTCATGGCTAACACGTGACTCTGGGGCCATTGGCGAAAAGAACAGAGAAAGTCACTCCTTCCTTATATTAGTAAAGAGCCAAGAAAAGGGAAATGCAGCATTTTGTTTTTTATCGGTTATCTTGAGTTTATCGACCTTTTAATTTGCCATCGATTTTGGGAAACGAAAACTATTTCATAAATACCAGAAGTAGTTTCCTGCTACAAGTGAAAACACGCAAATGCCCATAAATATCTTACTTTCCCGCTCTCTCTCCATTTCGATGCATGATGGATAATTTAATTGCAAAATGTGTTATGAATAATTTGAGTTGTTGTGTGATAGACTTGACTCCCAGCTAACAGATATGGAGAAAAAAAAAAACGCAAGAAAATCGCACGAAAACTGGATGCGAAACGAAAGAGTGTCATGTAAATATGTCATCTTTTGAAAAATAGCCTAAGGAAGTCATTCATACTCGTCGCTACGTACGGGACGGGTACAAGTGACTACCAGTCACCCAGACACGAAACGCATGAGCCAACCACCAATCAGCCAGCCAGCCAACCACCACCAACATTGGCGAACACTTTGCATAAATCAGCAGCCTGATATGTAAACGTTCGTTCATACATGTGTTCCTACAAGTGGGGATATGCGGACGTACATCATTGCGTACATTCGGGTACATGTGTATATTCACATGTTCGATGTATAGACGGACTGGCTGACGAACCGACGTGTGCTGTGTACTCGACTCATACCTCTACTACCTACGAGAAATCTTGAGAGTCGAGTCACTCATGTAAACAGTACGTGGCTGGAGTGGCCGTATCATTTGACAGTGGCGCCAATATCTATCTAATGATGTGTATAGGAAATCCAAAAACACATCCATCCTCACGCATGTACGCTTTACTCATTGCAAGCCCTGTCAAAATCACAAATAAACTTCAACGAAAGACTGACTGCTTATAGGAAATACGTTTTGTTTTTTTGCGGGGTGGACCTCGAGTGCAAATGTGAGGGAGTAGCGATCGGAAGACAACTTCAAATTCAAAACACTTTAAAGTGCTAATGAAGGCAATTAAACATTTGAATAGGCGATAAGAAAAACGACATAAACAATTTGCGCAAGAAGGTTTGTCTAAAACACCATTAGCAAAATTTAGAAAGTCTGCAATATTAAAGATAAGAAGGTTTGCAATATTTGCGTTTATTCAATAGCTGAAAAAATTTTGCCACAAATGTTTGTACGACCCTGTACAAATCCTGATGACCACCGTTTAAAGTTGCTAATAAAGTCACAAATTACAGACAAACACGAGTATAACGCAAAGAAATATCTATAACGCAAATGAGCAATATCGCATTCGTTATGATCAATTTTAGAATTTTTTTTTTATCTGCATTAGGCACATTTTTATAGGGTAACTTTCAATATAAATCAGAATAAAATATAAAAATAATGACCTCAGTCAGAACGAGGGGTTTCTAAAAATATTGTTGGTATTACAAGGGCTACTGTTGAGTTGTTGAGTGATCCGATTAGGTCAAAGTTTCGATATCAAACAACCAAACGCTTGCAATACCAGTGGCGTTAAAAAAAATTTAGTAGGGTCAAAGTTTTATTTTTTGTACATCATATGTAAAATTTCAAATTAGCTAAAATACTCGCGCGCCACCTCTCGATTCATAATTGAAACTATGTAGAATTACAGCAAAATATGCAAAATTTGTCTATTTTTTCTGCAATTTTTATAAAAAAATGGCCTTAAGTAAGATCTCAATTTTTATACAAAACTTTTGTGGATTTTTTGTAAGAAATTTGTGAAACTGAAATATTTTTTTTAGGAAACAAAGAACAATTTTTGGAACAAAAAAAAAATATTTCAGTTTTAAAACATTTTATGTAAAAAAAAGTAATCAAACAAAAACAATTTTTTTTTTAATCAGAGTTTTTTTTACTGAAACCAGAGAAACTTTTTGAAGTCACAGTAATTTTTTTATAGACGATTTTTTGGCCCGAAACGCAGTAAATTTTTATAACCAAAGTAAATTGGAGAAAACAATTTTTATTTGTTTTCTCAAAAATGCAGAAATCACATACCTATAAAAGTGAAAATCGTAGAAACGAATTTAGAGTTCTGAATTCTTCTGGAAAATGTGAAAGGCTCTTCTTGAATGTACCTCCTAATGGCAATGATCTAGTATATGTTTAGTTGACGGAGAATTCTTCGTTTAGGCACAATGGGCGAATTTATTAACTGTAAAAGTCCTATAAAAGTGAAGAATTTAGAGTTCTGAAATTCTTCTGAAAAATGTGGATGACTGGTTAAGGGAGGTGTAAGATGAGTTGAGGGGGTTTTCTTCATTTCGCAAATAAGCAGATTAAAATGTAGAGAATTTAGAGTTCCGAAATTCTTCTGAACAACATGAACATTAGCGTAGCAATAGATTCTTTCCGGGTGTAGCTGTAGCCCCCCAGACGTGTTAGCTTCATTCAACACAACTAATCTGAAAATGCTAGGGAGTGCTAAAAAAGTTGTGGGGGCTAAGCCCCCTAGTACCCCCTTTGCTACGCCTATGAATATGGATGACATTTTTTTAAAAATGCCTCCCAAATGCATTATCCTGCTATAAGTTCTGTTGGGGGAGAATACATATTTAAATATCGTACATACTTAAATATCGTTGGATTTTGTGCGGAAAAGCTTCGGATCCCATGCCAAGTTTCATGTTATTGCTGCAAATATATTAATTTTAATGTATCTCCTATTAAATTCATTAATAAGGATATATGTTATGTAAGAACAATCTAAAACTCGTGTGTTTTAATACAATCAGTCATTTTCACATCTTAACAGAGCTCTGCCAAGTGCCTAACCGAGCTTTATTATACAATACGGTTTTTGTGTTCACTACTTAGTAAATTCCGAATTTATCTTCACGCACATACATTTTTAAAGATATTTTCTTCTCAAATACAGAACAAATTTTATTGATGGACATATAACATATATTCCATACAAACATTTTTTTTCGAAGAAAATCAGAGCCAAGTTTTTATAGAAAGAATTCCTTGCCCAAAATCAGGCCAAATTTGTATAATTCATGTGTGTTAAGATTACAATAGAAATCACACCGTTTAAATTACGAGGCTGTCATTTTACACGAGGATAGTCCGCAGTGGACGAATTTTGTCTAATAGGAAAATCTTGTCTAAACAAAAGCTGAATTTACTACTGGGAAAATGTATACCCATAAGGATTTTGTCAACAATTTCACTATTTATTTGTAAATCAATATTCGGGAAACAACCATTCCAATACGTTTTTAAGATACCACCTTATATGGTATATGGTTAAAGAAAAATTCTAAAAAATATACATTTTCAATAGAAAAATGCGCAAAGTCAATATATTATAAATATAAATTTGATATTTATAAAGCATGAATTCTAATCGATTCCTCACTCTCAACACTATAAGTGGGGGGAATAGGTTTAGCGGGAAAACATTTTTCACAAATGCAATTTCCTTACGAAATAAAAAGGACTTTGAGTGTATTCTCAACAATGTAAGAATTCATTCATTAATTAAAAGCAACGTATGGTGACAACTGACAGATATGAAAAATAGCGATCCTTATTCATATCCATTGTCGAAAAATCGATTACTAGAAAAAATATTTTCCCTGCGAAGAACGCATTTCTGACACTATGGTGACATTATTGATAGGTTATTGATAGGTGTCATGGGCAGAATTAGCCCAGAGAAAGGCCCATTGCATTAAATGTGTTATAGAAATTTTGAAACGAAATGAAAGCAAATATTTATAGAGCATTTAGCGGAATGAAAGCACATCAACATTTATTTATTTATTTTGTTAATTTTACGCCGCAAATTTTATAGAAAAATTTTTTTGTATGAAATCAAACAAATTGGTTAGTCCGAAATCCGACTAAAAACATAGTGCTTGTGGCCTCACTAAATGTGAGAAGCACTAAAATTGGAGAAAATGATATGATCTGCAAATACACAAAACCTAGTAGAAAAGTTCTGGATCCCAAACCTGCAACGTTTTTTTATAAGAAAACTATTGTTTGCAGCAAATTTGCCATCATTTTTAATTTATTATCACGTAAATATATATATATTTTTTGATATAAAATCAGCTCGATATTTTTATATTCAGTTTTTGATCAAAATTCGGTTAGAGTTTTTGTCCAAATTCATGCCAAAAATGCATGTCCTGAAATTGGATAAGTATATTTGAAGAAGATTTACCAACACTAAAATAAACTAAACCAACATTTAATAGAGTTTGTACAAAAAAATTGACCTGAAATGACATTTTTAGAAGAAATTTTGTTCTGAAGCCATTGCAAAGCCTGTATAGAAAATTCTGTTTTGTGCCTCCAAATGGTCTGTTTTCGTCTCAAATCAAATTCGCAGATAAAATATTTGTTGCATTGAAATCAGAGGTTTTAATTACGGCGTCTGCAGACAAAAGCAGAAAGCAGACAAATTTTTTGAAACTTCTCAATATTTCAATAACAAAATTTCAATATTTCAATATGTCAAAGTTTTAACACCTCAATATCTCAATAATTCAATAATTCAGTAATTTGATAATTCAGAAATTCAATAATTTAATGGTTCAATAATCGAATAGTTTAATAATTCAATAAATCAATAATTCAATAATTCCATAATTCAATAGTTCAATAATGCAAGAAGTCAATAATTCAGTAATCCAGTAACCCAATAATTCGATAATTCATTAATTCAATAATTCAGCAATTCAATAATTCAGTAATTCAAAAATTCTATAATTCAGCAATTCAATAATACAATAATTCACTAACTCAATAATTCAGCAATTCCATAATTCAATAATTCAATTATTCAATAATTCCGTAATTCAATAATTTTATAAATTGATAATTCAATGATTAAATAATTCAGCAATACAATAATTCAATAATTCAGTATTTTAATAATTCAATAATTCAGTAATTTAATAATTCAATGATTAAGTAATTCGATAACGCAATAACTCAATAATTTAATAACTCAATGATTCAATAATACAAAAATTCAATAAATGAATAGTACAATAATTCAATAGTCCAATCAGTAATTCAATAATTTGATAATATAATAATTCAATAATTTAATAATCCAATAATTCAATAACTCAATAATGTTATAATTCAATAATTTAATAATTCAAGTATTTCCAATAATTCAATAATTAATTAATTCAATTGTTCAATGATTCAATAATTCAGTAATACAATAATTCAATAATGCAATAACCCAATAATTCAATAACTCAATAATTCAGTAATTCAATAATTAAATAATTCAGTAATTCAATATTTCAGTAATTCAGTAATTTAATAACTCAATAATTCCATAATTCAATAATTCGATAATTGAAAAATGCAATAATTTAGTAATTCAAAAATTCAATAATTCAGTAATTCAATAACCCAATAATTCAATAACTCAATAATTCCGTAATTCAATAATTCAATAAGTTAATAACTCAATAAATCAATAACTTAATAATTCAATAATTTAATATTTCAATGATTCAGAAATTCAGTAATTCAATAATTAAATAATTCAGTAATTCAATATTTCAGTAATTCAGTAATTTTATAATGCAATAATTCCATATTTCAATAATTCGATAATTGAAAAATTCAATAATTTAGTAATTCAAAAACTCAATAATTCAGTAATTCAATAACCCAATAATTCAATAATTCATTAATTAGATAATTCAATAATTCGATAATTCAAAAATTCAATAATTCAGTAATTTGATAATTCTGTAATTCAACAATTTTATACTTCGATATAATTTAAAAATTCAATAATTCATTTATTCAATAATTCAATATTCATTCACAGGTTTTCATGGACATCCTTGTTCAACATTTCGCATTCTCCTGTAAAATCTCTACGTATCTTCGCTATTGACACCCCCATATAGTTTTTCTGATTTATGCTTTAAGCCTAAGAGACGTCTAAAATCGTAACAAAACGTATTAATTTGTCAGCTTCGAGATATTCTAAACAACAAAACATTACAATAAAAGTAAAATCTGTTTGATACAGCAATTACGCTGAGATACTGGCAAGCATTTTGCAGAATAAAAACTAAATCTAGGCTTATCAAACGTCAAAGAAAAACAACCTAAAGTTCACGTCGCCCACCCTCTCACACATTAGCTACCACTGGCATTGGAACTATGAGAGAGTTTTCAAACATATCCAGGACGGAAGAACTCAACAATGACCACCCTTGGGGAGGAGGTTCGACTAGATGAAATGATAAAAGTATCAAAATGAGAAATGAGGAGTGAGAAATGATAGGCACAACAAACAACGAAAACAAAAACGTCTTACCTCAGCACTGACCAACTCGTTTGTTGTATCCCCTGATTGAAGTGGGTGGAAAATTCAGTTTGAAAAATACGAAAAAAAACCGAAAAGTTTATTTAGAGCAGTTACAATAACAACAGCAAAAAAAAAAAACACAAAATGATATATCAGCAATATCACAGCTATGTTGGTGGGTGCGATTCCATGTGTGACCATGTAGAATAGTCAGCCAAGTCTATATTTATATGCTGTTGTCAGCGTTGCTGTTATTGTTTAGATATGGGAATTGTTTTCGATAGATTTTCATTTTTGGTTCGATTCCATCCACGTTTATGCTGCTGCAGCCTTAACTCTTGAGAGTCTTGAAAGTGACAGTTAAGTTAAATTAATGGCCTTATTGCGACCATTTACATTTGGTTCCATGAATCTGCTTCAATTCCTGCATGATTTTGTTTGTATATTTAATATCGATTTGAATTATAAGTCGCTTTAGCGAAATGGAAGTGAAAAGTGGAAGTGATTTTATGATAAGAATTGTTTTTCTTTCGGCCTAATGAGAAGGCGAAGTCTAAGGTTTATACATAAATATGGGCATGATAAACCAGAAGTAGCAAATGAAAGGAATGAATTTGTGGTGAATAATGGATGGTCAAGAAATGTAAATTAAGCAACGTTTTGAAGGAAGAAGGAGGAGGAGGAGGATTAGATAATATCAAACATTTGATAAATCGATTTGCAAAACAATTTTATGGAACAAACTACTTTTTTGCCGCTTTACTAACATCTAGACAACTGAATTCCTTTGCATCCCAAGAACAAGATGTAGGAGAGCTTCTCACATTCAGTGACCCTACAAACATTATATTCTTAGATACATTGTAAAGACTTTATAGTTTAATGACGATTCGGAATTCAAGTTAGAACATTCAACAGACTTGCCGATTACTCAGCTGGAGAATGGCGCTCGAATAGTGATAGGTGGTTGTATCGTCTCTCAAACCCACGATCATAAGCATGATAGTCGCGTGTTTTAATCATCGTATCATCATATCCCTGAAATTATGCACTATTCCTATTCCCTTAATATATGCTTTAATTTCGTAATACTTTAAATCTTCAGTTAATATCGATATCAAAGATTACCAGACTCATTATCTCGAGCATTTAATCATTTCAATCATATATCATTTTCATATGTTGTCTGTCTGGCAGTTTTCTCGTGTCTTCTGGTGCGCTTTTTTTGTAGTTTCGTTTTCTGTTTTTGTTTTGTTGCTTGTTGCCGGTTTGGTTTGCAGCTAATTTTGCAAATCGTTAACAACTGTCTATGAAAAAGGCAATTTAACAGTAGCAGCAATTTTCAAATACCTCACCGACATTTCTAACATGTCGTTCGTTTGGTCTTCAGCAGCCAGCCATGTGCCCATACCGTTCTCTATATGGTCACGACGGCGAGGACGACGGCCACGATGTTGGCGATGGCGATGGTGATGATCAGCTCTATTGCTATCATAACGATGGTGAGATGTGGCAACTAATGCCGCGATGATGATAATGATGATGACTCACATAAAAGTGCCACATCATCAGGCAAAGCGGGGGAGGGAGGTAGGCGGTGCAGAGAATAAATGTTGATTTTAACACCCATACAAAGTAATTGGCAATACTACATGTTGATGGTGTAGTATCTTTGGCCTGACCGTTTCTTGTTTGGCGCTTATTTGTTATAACTGCCACATTTTGAGTTGGCCGTTGCCGTCGTCGTCGCCGTTGCATGTCGGTCATCTGCCGAGGCACCTCGGCGAATGCCGCTAAGTCTTTCCTCTATTGCCCGCAGATTTATGTGTTTAAAGGCTCAAATCTGGCCCAGACGTCTGTTAACATCGTTAAATTTTTCAAGTTGTTGTGTCGATTTGAGACATACGATACTCTGGTGGTGGCAGTGGGAATCTCCTGATACTTATTATTGGCATTATTGCTATTATTATTATTATTATTTTCTTGTTTTTGTGTTCATACTCCTCTTTGCTGTTGTTCGTATCTTGTATTTACTTTTTTGCTCACAAGAGGTTTGCCCTGTTCAGCCAAATGCAGTCATAGAACGTGCAATGTACCAACGAAGTTTGTCTGTCTCCCATCAGCTTGTCTGTCGAAAATCGTGAGTTGTTTATTACAAAAGGTGTTGTTGTAGGTTTTTATGTTGTTACTCGCCTTATATTTCTTTCAAAATTTTTAATTTAAAATATTTATGGAAATTATTATTATGAACAATTGCAAAAAAACGGGTATTATACTTAAAGGTACAGACAAATGTTTATCATAATCAAGGAAAGCTTTCTGTAGGATTCACAAGAGCGAGAACTAAAGCACAAAGATAGGCAAATTATGCTTAAAATTCCATTTTTATGTTATGAATAAGACGTCTGAAAGCAGCTTAAAAGCGCGAAGGGCGGACAACACCTCTTTTGTATATCATACCATTTTGTTGCCTAGTTTAAGGCTCTTTGACATAATTATGGAATATTGCATACTTATCTACTTAAGTAAACAATTCTGTACTCTTACAATGTTAATCAGTGAATATGAAATATTAAAACATCAAAACACGGTAAAACATCATAATCGGTGTTCAACATTATGGGGTATGGCCGAGTGGAAGACGATTTCCGATTCGGAGAATATTTTTTTTTGCTTTTTCGTAGGGTGGACTAACCAAAGTAATGAGCAAATTTTAATTATTGACATTTGGATGGATGGGTTGTAGTGGCCTATAGAGTTAATTCTTAACTGGCGAAAAATGATGTTCCTTCTTTCAGACACAGATTTTTAAGTCAAAAAAGCTAGTGAACCAAAATAGATATAGTTACACAAAGGAATGAAATTTGGCAAGTAATTGATATAGCATATGCGTGAAACAAATCGACAAGAACAAAGTTGAATAGGTACGTGCATAATTGGTCACACGTTATATTACAGTTGTATTATAGACGTCAATTTCGATCGCAAAGGCGGCTATACCACCAAAACCACTTGTATGTAATGAGACTGTACCTCGTCGAATTATAAATGCACAAGTTGAAAAAAATATGTATTAAAACTACACCTTGTGTAAGGTGGCGCATAAGTAACGTTAAGATTTGATCAGTGATAGATTTCATCTAAGAAAAGTTATGGGAAATGCTTTGGAAAGAGCACGTCAGGTAAAAGCAAAAAATGAGCACCATTTTAAAGATATTATTTTCAAAACATAAAGTGAATTGAATAAATCTTAACGTTACATATGCGCCAACCTATAGAAGCGATAGAAGCAAAAAAATGAGGGTTAATTTGTATTATTATTATATGGAAATATAGATCGAAATGACCAGCTTTCAGGAAAGATAGCCTCTGACACTAATATAATTAAATTCTAATAAAAATCGAGGTTTCTGAAATAAATAACACCAAGCTTTGATGGTCTATTTGTTTATAATCTCAATTGATTCAATTGTACGAATCATGGACCGACAAAGTCCATTTCAAGTAAGGTTGGTGCTAGAAAGTATATGCGCAATATTTAGATAAATTCAAATCAAAACTGCAGATTTGGTGAAGCTACTACACTTGGCTGCATGACCTCTTCCTTGCATGATCTCCTTGCGACATTAAGCTGTTTGACTACAACTATTTTCAGTTCCAGAATGTCTTAACTTTTTCTAGATAAGGTTCATCTATCCGACTGGCGGATCTCCTTGATAAACAAAGCTGACATCGTCGCTATCCAGGGAAAGCCATGGACAGGAAAGCAATGCACTCGGCTAAAAAATTGTGGCATTTGCCACAGCTGCCACAGAAAAATTTATGAAATTGGATGTGGATATATTTGGGAAGGATAAGAGACTTAGACACCTTGTCTCGTTGATCTGGGCACACGGAAGACAAGGATGAAGAGAAGAATGCTTCTGGCACGGCATTAATATTGTTATGGAAGATTTTAATATCAAAGCAGGGAAGGAGGATAGTAAATGCAACCAGATTCCCGCAAAAAGGCATCCACAAGGCAACGTGGACCTGTCATGAAAAATCAGACTGATTACCTGGGCGTACGTGTGATCTATAGTGCTAACAAAGACTAAGATCAAAACCAGGTTGCAGCTATGATAAGAAACGTATACGAATAGGCAGAGAGAGAGAGAGAGAGAGAGCTAAATACCACTAAGCTGCATATCCCCGAGATATTCACAGTGTAGCCCACCAACCTCCCTTTATAGTAATATTCCTGACACACAGTGGCAACTATCGCAAAACATGCTTATGTACTTAAATATATGATACACTGCGCCCTTTCAATTCCTGGGACGATAAAAAATATTGCACAATATCCAGAAAAAAGGCGTGCTGCATACAGGGCAATGTTGCAGCCAATTGAAACTCGAGCCATTAGATAAGGCTACAAGGGAAAGGGAGGCACACCGACTAAAAATTAAAACAGTTTATGTTCATAAGCTTTTTTTGGGACGAATTTTTTACCAGCAAAATCATTGACAGTAGCCAGGAGCAGTTATTTATCATTTTACACCAGATCCGGACTATTCGGAGGATGAATTTGAACTTCCCAGCCAGACTCCCAGAGCTTCTGACGAGTCACTATCGATGTGTGTGGCCTGTCGTTTTCCTGATGAAACACATTTTCCCTTCTATTGACCAAAGCTGGCCGCCTCTGAGCGGTAGGTCATAGTAGATTATTCCACCAAAAACACAGCAAAACTTTCCTGACCATCATCAGCAGCACCCACTATTCGCTTCGATTTTGTTGCAGTTCAGTGAAAATTCGTATATGGAAATTTGGCCCGTGAGGTTTCTTTGCGTTAACTCAGTTGGTACTCGTATGCCGAGCTTCTTTTTGTATCCAGTCTTACTCAGTTGATTTCGAATGTGCAATGTGTGCAATATTTAGCTGCTGGGTGATTGAAACAGTGATTACGTGACTATCCGCCTTAAGATTTGCATAATTCTATCGACATTTATGACAATTGGTCTTCCAGATCGTGGTGAATCATTGACAGCGAAATTACCACATAGGAATTGACGAAACTAAAATTTCTCATGATTGGCTGTTACAGTATCAGGAGCATAAACGCGCTTGACATGCGACCTTGCAGAAGATAGACGAGTATATAGAACGGCGTGTTTTCTCTTTGCTGGTGTCCATATTTAATGTGCGCTCAAATAATACTCAGTCAAGAAAAACACAAAACTGTCTGAGCAGTGTTTTGAGTGCAAAATCTTATCTTTCTAACACCATCTAACGTAACCCAATCGCACTTATACGATGCGAGATACAGGCCACCTATGGGAAAAATAATGAATTTCTTTTTACTATACTTTATACTAAGAGTCCCAGTTCAATATATTTAATATTTTTACATGTTCAATATCTAAAATAAAGAAATGTTCCAACATTGGCTTATTGGTTTATCACAAGACAAGATATAAATAATCACTGATTTGCAAGCCATGCAGCTCTCCATTACAATTAAAATCACTATAATCAAGAAATCAATTACACATTGAAAGCACTATGAATAGAACGTGTTTTCTGTTAAACAATTTGTATGTTTTGTGTTTGTGCTAAAAATACCAACATGTAATTAAAACGCCAAAAGGCTTTAACTCAACAATTTCTCATTTAACATTTTACCTAGAAAACACAGAAATACTCGTATATAAAAATCTTAATTAATTTTCCCATAATTTAGAGTAAACTGAAAATTGCATCGACAGACGGAAAGACGGACTAATATGAACATGTGTTCCAATATATCTTAAGAGACTGCGACTAACTAAACCGATGGATGGACGGATTTGTGTTGTTGAGTATTTTGAAAACACGAAACTAACGACATAAATACCCACATATTTTACATTGAATATCTGCATGCGAAGATATTTATTAAGTAATTATTTCTACAATATGAAAATCTTTGCATATCAGCACTCGACGTTGGCCGCCTATAATTTATGTTTAACAAATTTATAATGACCGTCGAATGTCTGAAATTTATTTATGTGTAAAATGTATTAAAAGCGATGTAAAATCCAACCAGCCGCTCATGTTTGCTCGTGTACAAATGTATCAGTCCTGAAATGTGGTAATCGAAATGACATTTCATGAAATTATATTGCATAAATTAATCAGATGAAAGTCTATTTGGTAAATGCCAGCATTTTGGTCATCACATTATTTAAATGAGTAGTAGGAGCCAGGAAGGACAGAAATTTCACAGAAAACCGGTGCAGAACTTTATTAAATTAAAGAGCTAAATTGAAAACGAACAAATTATAATTTCTTAGAAAAAATCCTGAATAAAAGTGCTCGGTTGTAAATGCAACTAATTCCCTTCATGATAAGTTTTGTTGGAGAAACGAGCGTTACGAGAAAAACTTTATAATAATAATTCATTCTCTCACGAAAGTTAAGTAAATTGGCGTTTGCTTTTAAAATGGCGTTGTAGATATTTTCGAAAAACAGGGAACTTAATGACAATATTTTAAAATTTTCTCTGTATTTGTTTTCTTCGAAAGAAAAATGAAGAAATGGCACATTTTTTAGCACAATACAAATTTATGGAGCAGAATGTCCACTCAATTGCTTAATCTCTTTTGCTGATGTTTCTTCAAATTGTTATCAATACTGAGGAATGTCCAAAAAGTGTCAGAAATTGCCCTGCATACCGGGCAATGCTACAGCCAATTGTAACGCATGCCATTAGATAAGACTAAAAGGAAAAGAGAGGCACACCGACTAAAAAAATTAAATTAGTTTGTGCTCATAAGCTTCCTTTGAGACGAATATTTTACCAGCAAAATCATTGGCAATAGACAGGAACAATTAGTAATCATTTATACTGAGGAATATCCAAAAAGAATAAAAAATTGGCAATTTAAAAAAGCCTGCTTAAAGAGATTGTTAAAATTCGTATTGTCTCTAAATTGACAAACTATTAAAAAGCCTGATTACAGATATTGTCAGAATTATTATTGGCTCTAAGTTGACAGAACTGATCATTATGTTTGCAGCTGATCTTTGATTGAGTTTGCTTACCGAAATCTATTTTGTCAGTTTATCTGAAATGTGTTTTGAAATTTGTATAATAGAAAAAACTAAATAAATTTTTTTTTTTTCAAAATTTGTACTGTCAAAAGTATTCCTAGTGGCGAATAGCTGACAATGTTACGGGAGGCTTACGATGAATCAACATTATCTAAAATTCGTGCTTTCGTGATTATTTGGGTGTGAAACAAGTTGCCGCTCGACAAGTCTCCAAATTGCGTAAATGTCGTTAAATGCATGCAAGAACGAGTAGATTCTGATGTCACGGTCTTACAGCTGGTGATGAGATAGGGATTTACGAGTTTGACATGTAAACCAGTCTATAGATATTGGAATAATGCCGTCCTACTGAGCCCAAGCCAAAAAAATAAAATCAAAATCGATTGGGTTAATGTAATGATGACAGTTTTATTTAATTGTCGCAGTATTATGCACTCGAAATTCGTGACAGAAAATCAGGTAGTAAATAATGAACATTATTTGGTCCTTGTTCGCCGTTTGGGAGAGCAAACTCATCGAACAGCGACAGGTTTGTGAAAAGACAACCCATGTATTTAGCAGCACTTTAATGCGCCATCACACAAGGCTACAATAGTGAGCGAATTTTAACAAGTATCATCAAACAACAACTATATTCATATGGTATGCTCTGGCAGCAATTTTCTTTTTCAAAAAACCAAATTTCGTATGGTGTAGAACTGTATAGTGGCACTAATAAACAAAATACAGGGTGCCCATCGGGACGTTATACTACTTTGTTTCGCCGCCATTTTGGTAAACATCAGTCTTGACAGTTTATATGTGCCAGTCGTGAAGTAGAGACGTGCAAACCTATTATGGGAAAATATTCGATAAACCAACGTGTTTTAATCGTTAAAACATTTTATCAAAATTATTGTGACGATGAGAAAATTACGTGAAATTTTTGGGAGAAACAACGTGCCAACAAGACGCACTATTTATCGTGTAGTGAATGATTTCGATGAAAAAGGGCCTGTCGCTGATAGGGCCAAGCATGGACCACAACGGACTGCAAGATCGGCTGAAAACATTACTGCTGCTTAAGAAAGTGTTCAAAACAATTCATCAACCTCAATTCGACGCCGTGCTCATGAGCATGATCTTCAAAAAACAAATTTGGCCACAATTTTGCACAAGGATTTGCATTTGTTTCCATTTAAGATTCAGTTGACACAAGAGCTTCTTCCACAAGACCATTTACGCTGCCGTACATACTCGTATGCCAATAGGATGTTACAGCTCGCCCATGAGAACCCCGATTTTCATGAAAAAAATCATAATGAGTGACGGGGCACATTTCAGGTGTGCAATTTGGTCAGGAGGAATCGTTGGGCTTTACTTCTTTGAACCTGAAAAGGGCGTAAAGGTAACTGTCAATGGAGAGCGATATCGTGATATGATTGAAAACTTTTTAACGCCACAACTGCATGCTTTGGGCTTGATTAACATGTAGTATCAACAAGACAGTGCCACATCGCATACAGCAAAGATTACAATGGAATTAGGGCGGTCATTTATTTGAAATTGTATTCCATACATAATTGCCGACATTAAATAAAACATTTATCAATATAAGATCCATTCTCTTTCATTTAATCAAAAATTATAAACAAACAAAGTAGTACACCTCCGCGACAGACACCCTGTATGAGGAAAATTCAGACGGTGTTTAATAGAGTTATGAGATATTTGTTTTCACTGAGGTGTCATGATCATATAACACCGTATGTTAAGAGTTTCTTAAGCTGTAGTCGTAAAAATTATATCGATTTGAAGTCTTTGTTGTTATTTTATAAAGTTGTTCGACTTTGTAGTCCTAAATATCTTTTGAATTCGTTTAATTTTTCACATTCCACTCCTAATAAACAGTTTCTTATTCCTAAAATAACTACACTCATGGTTCCTGATTTTGTAGCAAGAATAGCACGAACATACAATTTGCTACCAAGCCGTCTAAAATGTTTTAAATTATGTTTTGATTCTTCCTAAAGACGCATTTTGAAACACTTTCAGACTTTTCAGTAAAATTTTGTTTTCATTTAAATTATGAAAATACCGATTTTAATATATTTCTAGATTAACTTTTTAACTGACTTCTAAATTAGCCTTTTTTCATATTTTTTATCTTTAATAATCATGTCATCTCTAAAACCATATTACGAGTATATTTTTTATAAATTTAAAATTTAATTTTTATCACGTCTTTTTTTAACTTATATTATTGAGAAGATTAAATACAAAATTGTTGCGTATTGTAATTAACATATAATTGGCCGAAAGGCTTTAACATACAAGCCAAAAAAATAAATAAACAAAAATTATCACTTCGAATAACCCATTTTCAGTCAATAGAAGACATGGAAGAAAACGCGCAGCCAGAACTGAAATCTATTGAAAAATATTCTGATGATTAGAGTATTCGTTGTGATGAGCGTAGTTCTTATTATGAAAGCGGTACAACATATGTAGGATCGCTCGAGAATAACAGAGCAACAAGAAGTGGACGAAGGTTTTAAAATTTACTGTTCTATTAACAGAAGCGCAGATGTAAAAGAAAAGCTTTTGCAGAATAGAACGACGTAGAATTTTGAGTTCAGTTGATTTTGGGAGTTTGACACCGCAGGTTGTACAGTACGATCGAAGAGTTTTATTGAATAAGTGAATAAAATACTGCGTAATTTGAATAACACTTCATGTTATCTATTATTTATTTCCCTAACGAATTAATTTTATGTTTATAATAAATAAAACTGTAAAAAGCTAAACAAAGCTAGTGAATGAATATTAAATGCAATCCAATTATCGGTTATTGCTTTTGATATGACAGAAACGCATTTAAATTACCAACTATTTTTTGACCAAATGTGTTTCATGGTTCTTTAAGTCGAATTGACAAAACTTTTCCCGGGCCCAGCATAAGATTTTATCCAATCGTAGGTGGAATATAGAGACTCGCCCCATCTGGTACCTCCCAGACAAATTGAACGACAACACCTCATTCGTTAACTGCGGTAAGTTAAATTCAGGTCGATACTGGGTTATAATGTTATAATGGTCAGTCTCCTATACAAATGACCAATTTAATCTACATGTTCTTAGCTCCACATCTTTTCTTTGGTTACATTAAAATTAGTTAAGAATAGATACACGTTCAACGTTTGATAAACTAGTTTCTCAGAGTGGAAACGGAGCGCATTTGTTACACGCCTTTTGGTATCTCCCAAACAAATTGGTCAATTTTCCTTTCCTCTGTAGTTTCTAAATAGCTGTAGCCCAGATTTTAGCCCATTGTATTGATTTATAATTCTTTGTAAGGCTTGAGGAAAACCAACCAAATAGCCACGCTTAATATCTTTCAAGAAATAGTACTGAATCCAGTTGAATTTAGCACACATTCTGGTTTTGTTACAGTTTTTGGTTCTCACATTGGAAATGGATGGCATCGTCGTAATTCAAGACCAGCACAAGATGATCGATTCCATACATATGTATATTTTTTCAGAAAATTGCTTTAAAGTCAAATTTGGCACACTTCTTAAGTTCTAAGAATGACATTGGAGGTCATAGTCACACTCCTTATGACGTCTGATGTACAAATTGGACGTTTTGTTGAAATTTAATTTTTTCAATGTAATCTCTTATACGTGGGCTGTAGTCACTTAATTTCTAGTCAATTGCATTGCTTTATAATGCTTAGTAAAATTAGAAAAACACCTAGTAATTTCCATACAGGCCACCCAATTTAACCCATAAATTCGTAGATTAATTTCTTTCACTCAATGGCACCAAATTCTGTATTTGGTAAACAAAGTTCTTGTGAATAGAAATTGGCTACATTGCCACGTCCTTAAGGACAAAATGCATATACACTAACATTTGTGGTATGATAAACTGCCATTACATCGGGTCCATCGATTTAAAACAGAAACCGTTATCGAAACGAAGCCAAATCACAAAAATCAAAAATATACACAATTTTAATTCTGATTCTGAGTCAAAGTTTTATTGAGTTTTATGTTATTGAATTTTCTACACATCTACCTTACAAAGAAATTGCAAAGAAATTTGATTTTAATTCATGCATCCGAAATGAAATTACAAACAATTTTTTTCATTTCATGTCATTTATTTAGCTCTATGGACATATAAATCCTTACAGACTAAGAATTGACATAACATACATATTTCAAGAAAGTTATGTAAACATGTACACTATTTTATTTCAAATATCTAAAAAGGAACAAAGTTATTTAAATTTATTTCTAGACATACAAGACTCTAGGTATTGAGTTACGTATTCCTTTCTTGCAATCCCATTTAGGATATTGAATTCAATAAATCCGCGATTCAAAGCACTGTGTTGGGCATAATTTGTGGAATTACGAGTCACATTAAATACATAATGATATCTGAGTGATCTCGGCGGAACATAAAACGGTATAAGCGACAATAATTCAGAACAATCAATTATATCAGCCATTATGTCGAATACAAAAAAACAAGATATGGTAAATACGGCGATATTTCAATGGCTGTAAGTCCAGTAACCAGCATCTGGAAATATAAGGAGGCACAAAATCACCAAAGTTAATTGATGAGAGAGCAAATTTCAGAAAGATTCGCTCAATTCTTTCTATGCGTGATATATTGACTTGGAAAATGGGACTCCAACCAAAAGAGGCATATTCCAACTTGGATCTTATATAGGAAGTATACACTATTTTTAAAGGATCAGTTTTGAGGCGCTGCCTCAAAAGCAACACCTAAAGTCATTTTACTTTCAGCAGTGAAGAGCCTGTAATCACCAATTTTGAAAACCTGATGAATTGGATTCCGAGACCTTGAAAATGAAATGTGGACACATTTTGATAGATTTAATGAAAGTTTATTCAGGGAACACCAGTCAAGAAGATTATCTAAATCGTTCTGAAAATCTAGAGCCTCAGAAATATAAGAAATTTTAAGATATATTTTTAAGAAAAGAAAATTTACTTTTTTAAATAATAATAATTTTAAATAATAATAATAATTTTGAATAATGATAATAAAATTTTGATTCTGATTTAGTTTATGAAGCATTTTGTTTGAATTTTATTCCAGATTTTTTAATTCGACTAAAGTTTTAAGAAGGTGCGAAAATTTCTGAGCCTGGTATCGTAAATTCATAAAATAAATTATTTGAATTAATAATTCAGATTAAAAAAACGAAACTGTATAATACGAAAAACGAAATAAATCACTAAATTCGTTCCAAAACCAAATGACCAACTATTTGTGTTCGTATTTGTACTTCGAACAGAATTTCGTTTTGAAGAGCTTTAATTTTTATTTAGTAGCGTAACAATAAAACTACTACTTTTGTGTAGATTAATGCGAAGAAACTATGAAAAAATACACATTGTTGACATTAGTTTATGAAAACTTTGATAGGTAAGGAAAACTAACAAACTTATTGATAAAAATCTAACAAATTTTCTTGCATCCCATGAATAAGATATGAATGAGATACTCACATTCACTAAGTTTACAATCATTTTGTTTGTAGATTCACTCAATGGAACCTATAATTTAACGACTATTCCGAATGACACAGTTTGAGAAGCATTTACCAGACCCGATTACTCATGATTACTCGACTGTTCGAAGTGTTCGTCGAAAACAAACGTTGAAATAATGATAAATGGGTGTATGCGGGATTGGACCCGCGATCATGCGAACGATAGTTGCATTTACTAAGCATCGCGAAACCACTCGAATCAAAGTTCGTTCAGAGAATTACCTATAATTTTAGGTATTTTTTTGAACATTGAATTCACTAAAATTTGTTAGTAAAATTGTCGTAGCACTTAAGCGAAACCACATTATAATATTAGACAATATTAAAACTATACTCTCGTTTCAAGTTCCCAAACTAAAACATCTATTTCGTTATCTTTGGACAGAAGAACAGAATCAACAAAGATCTCTAGTTTCGTTTTAGGCAAAACACTAATAAATGTTAGAAGATTTGGGTAGTTTCGAATGAAAATCGAAAATAAATTTTTATACACTTTAAATAACTTTACTATGTCAAAACCGGAACGAGAATGAACTTTCGTGAAGATTTCTGATTCAAAATATATTGAAATCGCTGCTTGATTCGTCAAGCCAATGATATTGCAAGTCTGGCTAACCATTCTTGTACATGAAGCCAAACCTGATGTGTGCAACTTGTACGAGTATATTCAACATACGCTGTTCCATTGCGTTCTCTTAGTTTGCAACACCATATGCAAATTGAATGTTTCACAGTTGCAATGAATGTCATATTAACTCAGTGGCTTAGTTGGCAAAGACCCATTATTATTTTTAAATACAGCTAAAAAGTGACTAACAAATGATTCCTAAATAAACATCTACACACACGAATAAGAGGAAAAAATCACATTTTAATATTGTCACGTTTATTGTGTTCATTGTGTTTTTAGACAATATTAAAAATATTATGCAAATTTCGATATTCAATTTTGTTTTCTTGTACAGTTCCTGTGTCTTTTGATCACTTTTTTGCCAAATGTTAAAGTTGATTTAAACAAAAAAGAAAAATAAACTATCAAATTGGCAAGAATAATAATGTCATCTTTCAAAATCTAGTCGGTTACATTCATACATCATAATAGCATGAAAACTGATGGTGAAGATAACAAGTCAAACAGCTGGATGGGAAACCAGACATAGGTCCTTCCCTGATGACGATATGTGAATGTCCGTCCTTCTGCTGTGTGTCAAGTTTATTCTATAGTCTGTGCTCCGTTTAGTCCATCCGTATTTTGGCTCATGCCTGTCTGTATGGACTCCTGTACTACATACAGTATGTAGAATATGTTATAAATAGAATTTCTATAAAATGCATTTTATATGGTAAATTATGCTGTTTATCATGCAAATTAAATACTAAACCAACGAATAACAGGGATACTAAAACAAAAACAAAACTGAGGCCGCAGATAATCCTGAAACCAAAGGAGACGTCTAAGATTCTCCCTGTTGCCGTCTCTGGGTGCTACGGCATATTAATAACACACAATAAAGGTAAGATATGAAACAAAGAATAAGAGAAAGAGCAAAACTAACACAATATTTGGTTTTTAAAACATGAACATTATCTGGTAATACGAAGGACAGTGGAACAAAACAGCTAAATTGAAAATTATAACTACAAAGGTAATAGAAATTTTGCACAAAAATCAATTCACATGAAACCATATGGATTAACCATATATAGAACTATGTGGTATAGTACGTAAAAATAAATCCACTATTTCTCAATAGACGGCTCTAGTAGCCTGTGTCTCGCGTTGTGTAAGAGCGATTGAATTATATTCATATTCAAAAAAAGCTACTCTCTGATAGTTTTGTGATTGTTTTACCCAGTATCGTTTGCGCCCGCATCAAATATGGACACCAAAAAACAAATTGCCTTTTCATTCACTCCAAGAATAAGGTGTAGGACAGCTTGTTATATTCAGTGAGCTTACACGTATTCCATTTTTAGATTCACTCAACGGAATCTACAGTTTAACGACGATTCCGAACTTCACAGTTTAAGAAGCATTCATCAAAATTGTTGATTACTCGACTACTCGAAGTGTTTGTCACACACATTGATTTGATCACCGTTCAAATTATGATATGTGGGGTTAAACCCACGATCATGCGAACAATAGTCGAGTGTATTAACTGTCGCACCACAGTCGGACACCAGCAAAGTGAAATACTCCATATTTTACAGTTTTTCTTCGATAAGGTTGAAAATCACGCCAGACAGTTGAAGGTGTGAAGTGGTCCTGGACATTTATCGTTTTGGTTTCTGTTGATTTCGTTCCGGTGAAGTTGACGCCAAAAACGCACCACACTCAAGAAGGCCAATTGTCGAAAATATAGATACAATAATGGAAATTATCAAGGGCGATCTTATGTAAGCACCAGAACCGCTCGAAAAAGACTGTATACAGAAAAAAGCTCGATCTATGTTCGCCGTACGAGCCAACGCTAAAAAACCTCATCCAATTTTCATTTTTGAATCGCTTCTAAATCGCATCGCAATCGACTCTTTTCCGATGCGGATGGAGACTGGTGACCAAAATTGGCTCACTTACGACAACATGAACTGAAAACGGTCATGGTCGAAATACAGCGGGCCGACTAAGCCGGAATTGGGGGTCAGAAAGGTTTTGCTATGTTTTTGCCGAATTCTTATTTTGGACCTGTATTATCAGCAATTGAACCTCTGAAGTCTGAGGGAGGCAATTGTTCAGAAGCGGTTTCATCAAGAGAACGCCAGAGGCCATACATCGATAATGACTCGACGCTATGGATGCCTGGTTGGGAGGTACTTTTAGTCCGAACCAGGCATCAACCAGTGATTACCGCCTGTTCCTGTGCATGGTGAATGATTTTGCTGGTGAAAAACTGGCCTCAAGGAAAACATGTGCAAATCGTCCATTCCAGTTTTCAGCAAAAGGGTCGAGTAATTCCATGCTAGAGACGTAATGGAGATACATTCAATATAGCAACAAGTTATAGAGCATAACGGTCCATATTTAATATAAATCATATCATCCTAACTGTGATGAAAAAGGCCTTAAATTTGACACAAAAATAATGGCTTTATTTATAATACACCATATATACGAGGGCGGTCCCGACCTATCAAAGAAGACCCAAAAAGTTGGGCAAAATTTTCTTTGTTTTTCAACATAACCTCCTTTTTGTTATAGTAAGAAATCTCAAACTCTTTAAAATAGCCATCACTCACAGACTCCGCCTCTCTTCAATGCTGAAAATCTTTTATCACCCAGCCATTTTTTCAAGTTTGGAAATATAGAATAGTCAGAAGGAACTAAATCTGGCGAATATGGTGCGTGGTAAAGCAATTCGAGCTTTAATTTATTGATTTGGAAATCGCAATTGTGGATGTGTGAACTTGAGCTTTCTTTATCGCTAAATGCGACCCTTTTCTTATAATTTCATCACCTAAACGCTGCAACAAATTGGCATAATATTCACCGTTGAGGCCTTTTCCTTTCTGAAAATAATCAATAAAAATAATTCCATGCGCATCACAAAAAAACAGATGCCATGACTGCGGATGGAAGCACCACGATTTTCCCATTCCTGCCCACTGCTTTGACTGTTCCTTTCTTAGGTCTCAGGTGTTAAGTGGTTGACCCATGTTTCAGTCATAGTTATAACTCAACGCAAAAATTCGGCATCATTGCGGTGAAACATCGCCAAACAATCTACTAAAACATGTTCGCGACGCTGTTTTTGCTCCATTAAAATCAAGCGCGGCACCCATCTTGCTCACAACTTTCTCACCTTCAAATCTTCTGTCGCTGTACAATATGTAGCCGGTCTCCACCTCCTTTGGACACGTTTTTAAATGCATGTTATTTCGGCTAACTCACGCACATTCAACCGACGATCGTCCAATACAATTTTATGGATTTTCTGAACAGTGTCTAGCGTAGACACCTCAATTGGTCGACCACTACGGTGTTTGTCTTCGCAGTTCGTACAGCCCCGTTTAAACTCTGCTACCCAATATTTTATAGTCATAAACGAAGGAACTGACTACCCCAGAGTAGAATCTAGCTCGGCTTTAATATTTATTGGACTATAGTTTACTTTTGATGGCTCAAGTAAAAATACTAAACAACGCGGCGCCTTTTAAGTTTTAAAACATATGTTTTATAATGTTGACGCTTTTTACCAAAATATTTTTTTTTTCAAACTACTGACGTATAGGTGGTCAGGTCTGCTAGTCTGTCCAACCATAATTTCAAATATTTTTGGCAAACACCATTTGTTTTGCGATATAAAATGCGGATACAAATTTACAGTTCGGGGCCGAGCAACGCATTTTTACAAGCATTTGTAATACGAAAATGAAAAGTAACTGCATATTATAGAAATTTTTTAATGTAGTATAAAATGGACTCTTTGAATAGTAAAAAAGTGTGCGTTTAGTTACTGCTGAAGTAAAAGAAATGACATTCATATGCAATGACTCCTATTTTATTTTGCTAGAAGTTGCTTATGAACTACTGGATTACGTCATGGGAGCTCCAATGAGTATCATGCTCATATTCTGGTATATTATGAAATCACGAGCAGCAGACCGACTACGAACCTTTATTTTCAAGTTTTCGATACTATAGAATTATTTGGATATTTTCAACTCAAACATCTCTTTCGTTGCAAGCCGAAAAACTTTTCTATATGTGATAAAATGTTTTGGATGATATGCATTTTTTTGATACTGCACTTCCACTGTATACGAAATCTAAAGCCTTGAGACGTGCACGGATTTCTGTAGTAAAACTTAAATATAAGTGCTGCTTTGCTTCCTTATAGAGCATATGTTATTTCTTTATTGGATGTATACAAGCTGGTAGATGTATGCTATAAACATAAGTGTACAAGGCATGAACATGTTGCAAGTTATGTGTATGTAATCTACATACAATAACCTTTAAAAAAATATCACCATTTCATAAACATCAACACCATTTGTTTAGCTTTTGAACTGCAATCCAAGTATCCTTTTAGACAACGCCAATGCCAGCTAAGCAGGCAAACCTATACTGTGTTCTCGGTTGAACGGAGATATTCTCATAACTTTAAACACATAATCCTTGCAACACTCCCTCAAATACACCAACACACACGTCAACACACAACACAATGCTAAATAAAGTTTTTTTAATAATCTGTTTAAATAAACGATTTCAAGTCTTCGTTCCTCTTCCTCTTTCCCATGCAAATGGTCTGTTGTGAATTTTTCGCTGCTTGCAAAGGATCCTTTTGTTTCTAAGAAAATCTACTTGGATTTTTTTCATAGTATCCAGATGATTTTGTGCATATGTGAGTGATTTTAAGCTGACTAAATTGAATGATGGCAATTTGTTAGCATGAATACGGCTAAGGATGGAATAAGCGTGGAGTTGCTCTCTACGTTGCATTTAAGTGTAAATTTAAATTAAGTTTTTCTGTCATGCTGTTGATTTTTGTGCTGGGAAACACATCTGGATCTGGGGTGTAATAATAAAATTATGCTGGTTGGAAGATATTACGTATATGTACATAAAACAAAGACGTTGCAGCAAACTAATATGTAATTTAATTTATAATTAATTATCTATTGTTGATTCTCCTCCATTGTCAATTTGTCGTAAAAAGTAAATTTATAGTTGTGACTTAAGTCATAATTAGTAATTAAAATATAAACGAAGCCAACAAAATTTCGCGCATGCACTATGGAGTCATTGACCAGATTTGAAGGCAAAGGACATAAGAGTAGCGGCAGCTGTACATATAATTGGTCCATATAACTATGGCGATTACAAAGAATTCGTTAAAAATTTAAAGTTGATCTGCTTAATGCCATGCCCACTTTCAGTTTGACAGGCAAATAATATTTTGTTATCAACTATTTAATAAAAATAAAATTTTTCAAAAATTAAATTCAGAAAATAAGTAAAACAATATAATTATTTGCTAATGATTATTTCCTAATATTTAATCCAACTAAGAAAAAAAAAACAAAATTTAAACAAATTTTGAGTAAATTTTTAATAATCTTACGTTAAAGTCATCCAACGTTTCATTAACTTCTAATTGAAAATCAAACTTATGCAGAATTTCAGTGTCCTCTTCCCAAATAGAAACATCATCATTTTCATCAATCATTTTCACCGTATGATCAACCAGCTTTTGTAGAGGAATTCGCGAATTCAGGTCAACACAACAGTTTGTACTCTTGAATTTGTTTGTAACAGGGATAAATATCACAGTTGTGTAACTTGTGTAGTTCCCTCGTGTTAATATACTGTTGTTTTGTTAAATTATTGTCCATCAAAAATACTAATGCTTCTGCAGGAGAGAGTGGTAATGGCTTTTTGTCATCAGAAATAAGCAATTTTCTGATTTTAGTTGGCCTTGAGGGCGACGAAGCTGCTTCCCTTAAAACAAAATTCAAGTCATTTTCTTTTAATGCGTGAGCTGCAATTGAAGCAGCATAAACCAATTACTTGGTATCGTTCCCCTGTGCAGACAATACTTTTGAAACAAGTTTTCGTTTTTGCCGTACACATCTATATCTATTTATAGCAGAAGGGCGGCCTTTTTTGTTTACGAAATCACTTTTTGATAATTTAAGTTCAGTTACATAACATCATCACAATCTTTCGTTTCTTTTTTTCAAATTGCTTCGCACACCTTTTATTTTTGTTCCACTTTTAGTTGGCCTGTGCGCAAAAAATTGTTGATTTCCTATTTAACTGCTATCATACAAACTTCATTAGCGTTTTTTTTTTTTTGAAATTTCGTAGAAATCCACCAATAACATCATTCATTCATTCCAACCAAAATTTAACAATATCCGCATTTATAATTTTTATGCAATGTAGAATAAGAAATATTGTTATTTATGACAAATTGATGCATCATTTCATGAACACACATCATTACCTTTCTACGCATACTCGTATATATAGGGTGATTTTTTAAGATTTAAGTTTTTCAGATTGGCAGCACTGGCTGGTAATGGCGTCCAAACGTCATCTGTCAAAGTGAAAAGTGTACAGTATACTCTGCCATTTCATCATGGGAAGATAAACAAATGAGATTGGAAATCGTTGAAATTTATTATCAAAATTCGTGCTTTGTGACAAATGTGCATCGTTTGATACGACCGTTTTATGGTCGTCATAATCGACTTGCTGAGTAAACAAGTCGTGCTGTTATCTCCAAATTTCGCACCAAATTTACATTCATCAATCATCAATTCGTCGCCGTTCTCAGCGATTGGGCATGTGTTACTCAACCACAAGGAATCTTTTTTTGCCCCAATTGGCTCAGTTGAATTTGTTTGACATGTGGTTTCATCAGAACGGTGCACTATGTCACACTGCTCGTGAAACAATGGATATGTTGAGGGATGAATTTGGTGAGCAGCTTATCTTTCGATTTGGCCCTGTGAGTTTGCCCCCAAGATCTCGCGATTTAAAGCCTCTTGATTATCTTTTGTAGGGTTATCTCAAGTCGTTAGTCTATGTGGACAAGCTGAACATTACTGACGGCTTACAGGATAACATAGCACGCGTTATTCGTGGAATACAGGCCGAAATGTTCGAAAAAGTGACGAAAAATTGGAGCTTCCAAATGGATATTTTGAGACGGAGCCGCGGAAAACGTTTTTCTTTTTCATTTTCATTTCATTTATTCAAGTCTACGGAACAAAATTTCTATACAGACTAACAACAGCAAAACAGTAATAATTTTATATTATACATACTATTTATAAACAATTTAAAATAGAATTATTTAGTCTTAGAAATCTGTTAAGATATAGTCGAAACAAATATTGAGATGAGTCAAACTCTATGAGTTGATTGGAACCTTGATTCAAGGCATATTCATTAATGTTATTAAGAATATAAAATCCACGATTCAGAGTAATGTTTTTGCATAAGAAGGAATGTATATCAAAAATATGTGTTCGCCGGAGAGACATAAGTGGAACGTAAAATTTACATGAAATTATCGATTCCAATAAAAAGTTTTAATATATGATGCAAATTTGAGTTTTTTATTCGATTTTTAAAATAACTATGATTAAAAAATCACCCTATATTTTTCAAGCAACACCCTTGGGACGATTACCAAAATTACATAGAAGAGACTACGCACTATGATACACACAATTATGAAATTTCTTAACAATATTTTAATTAACATACTTGCAAGAGTATTTTCCATTGTACACAATTTGTACACGTTTACAACTTTTTGTTTAACAAACATATGTTTTTCATTCTAACTTGGGCTCAAATGTCAGAAAATAAAACACAAGTTATGAGTTGTTATGGGCCACCATACTCACATTTTTTTTGTTGTGTATTCCAAAATGTTAGTTACAAATCATTACCATTATTATTACTTTTTGAAAATAGTTCACTTCAAATGTGGACTTTTTGCCTCCAAATCTGGTCATTGGCCCCATAGTGACATGTTCTGAAGTAGGTTTCGTTACAGTTTTAACTATGTGATCACACTACAATCTCAATTGAAACCATCATGCAAAGCTAAAACAAAAAAATGTTTCTTTCCAATGTGATTTTTTGTCATTATTTAATCAACTTAATCAACTTGTTATTTAATCATCTTATTGTAATTAATAAATTAGTGTACATTTTAAGAAATCCATCCTCCATTTTTCCATCTGACACAGGTGGCTCTTACGATTTGAATATCGTCTTTTCGGAAGCCAAACATCGCCATTATAGAATAAATAGAATGGAAACAGTATACAGCAGATCAGAATTTTAGCAATTGAACTATATCTTCAATAAATTGCGCATAATTTTTGAATGATCCGACTTAGGTCAAATAGACATAATTTTCTTCGATAACTTGTCATTTTGAACGTAGTTATATTACATCTCTCTCTCTCTCTCTCTCTCTCTCTCTCTGTGCCTCTTTCTTTCTATTTGCCAGAGCTGGCCACTTCTTAGCGACAACCTCTTTCAAACGTTTCAATTGCTTGTCAGAATTAAGAATTTGGTCAGTGAATAAGGCAGCGGCTCACAGTACATGCCAACTCCACCAACCGCAAGGCAAATCCTTTCCTGACCACCAATCCTGATTTGACCATCGTTTGCGCCGGCTAGCCGCGATTCGACCACGACCATTTTCATTTGATGTTTTTGCACCTTTTCGACACCAGCCACCATCCGCTTCGGAAGTGGCAACGATTCACATACGGAAATTGGGTGCATGGAGTTTTGCGCGTCGTGTGACATCAATACATCAAGCTTCTTTTATTATTCAGGCTTTCCAGTGGTCTTAAACGTGCCTTTGTGCAATATTTAACCCCTGGTAATCGAAAAAGTGCTAAAATAGTGCTTAGACTAAACGAATTCTATTATTTATCGACATTTTCGATAAATGGCCTTTCAGAGCGTAGTGCAATTTTGACATCAAAGTCATCGCAACAGAAATAACAAAACCAAAATTGGGTCTTATTGTGTTACGTAGCACAACCATAAAAACTATGCATATTTTCAATCGCCTACCTTGCATTTTCGCATTTATTGAAGACAAATTGTAAAATGTAGCGTACTATTTCATTGCTGTGGTCAATCTTTGACGTGCCCTCAAACAATTCAGAGTCAGGCAATCACAGAGCTGTCTGGCTAACTTTTTGAGAACAAAATCTCATATTTCCAACGCCATCCAGCATAGCCCTATAGCACTTATACAAATCGAGCCATCTGTTGGAAAAATAATGTAATAATGAATAAGTGAGCTAATTTGCAATGCAAAACATTTTCATTTGTAGAAATAAGTTTACTAATATCTTATGCGATACCTTCCGAGTGTCAAATTTTTGCCGTATTGAATGATCTAATCTTTCATTTTCGTACAACTATTTTGAATCAATGCCCAATAAAAGAAGCAAAATTATAACCATCTGAAATCATCCGCTTAGAAATTAGAGAGGAACCATTGTTTTTTTGCGATATCGGTCAACTGTTTCCGTTCACATGCGTAAAATTGAGTTTACTAAATACTAAATGCATACTAAATTATACTGAATATGACTATATTGAATTAAAGACATGAATCTAGAGATACGAGTATAAATTTAATTACGGGTGCCAGAAAACTGTGACTTAAATTTTGGAAAGAGAAGAAATTCAGCACATTCTCATGGCGCGCGAATACGGTGGTTGTTCGATGATATTGAATTGAATTCTGGGAAAAATTCGTTTGTAATGATAGCTTTGTGAGATTATGCTCTATTGTGGTCAAAAATCCATGAATTTTCTCTTTATAAATTTGCCTTTTGTTCTATAAATTTGTTCCCATAAACGTCTCATAACGGCCAGATAATATTCTTTAGTTAGCATCTTACCTTCTGGTAGAAATTTCGAGTGCACAACACTGCAATAACCAAAAATAACAATTAACATTAGCTTGCTTATGTTTAAAATTGTTTAGAATACGCTCTTCAAATGCGAGTTACATACACAAACACACCCACATACATAAAAAATGATCCAATTGATGAGTTCATTGCAACTATAAAATAAATATACAAATCCAATATTTTTCGGTCGCAATTCTCAGAATTGCAACCGTACCAATTTAACATAAAAAAAATATTAATAATAATTAAATTTAACAAAACTTTGCATTTCCGTTCCCATATCAACAGAAAAGTGTAATACTAGAATTATTCCATTATTTGTTCAGTCGCAATTCCAGGAATAGCAACTGTTTAATTTTAATATAAAAGAATTGTGAAATAATGTCAACATGGGGAATAAGTAAACAAAAATTGTAAAGCTGACTTAACAAAAATTTACGTTAACAATAAGTTTGATTATAATAAAAGAAAATTAAATAAGTTAGTCTTAGTTCCACCTTCCTTCAATAAAGAAGTCAAATAAATAAAAGTTGTTTTTTTATCGTTTCGAATAAACTAAATATAAAAGTGGCGCAGTCGGTTGTCCTTTCTTAAAAAAAAAAAAAAATAAAAAGAAGAAAGGATAGTGATACGAAAAATTATACATTTCCGTTGCGCAGTGAATATAGTTAAAATAAAAACCACAAGGTTACAGTGAAGTAAAAAAGACACAAAAAACCGGTTAAAGTTTGACTCGTTGCAACCACAATTAATTGTGAAGGATATCACAAAGGATCCAAAATTGAGAAGCAACAACGACAAAAAGAATTTGATAAAACCAGAAGGATGGAACAGGCTCAAGGAGTTGATACGTCCGTATTAGAGCAACTAGCCAGACGAGAACAACAGCTGGAACAATTGCGAGGAGTTTACATAGACCTCCAACAAAGGCAAATTCAAAGTAACAACATCAATATGGACAGAATGATAAACAGTGTTAGTCATCTCCCGATATTTACGGGACACGGCGACATCACGATTAATTCATTTCTCAGCAGTACAGAGTACCTACTGTCAACATTAGAGAATGATGACCAAAGAAGAGAAATCACCAGGGCAATTTATTATCGCACCATACAGGGAGAAGCCAAGGACACAATTATCAACTTACCACAACCAGACAGTTGGGCTCAGATTAAACAGGCATTGAAGCTTAGATATAAACCAGATGTGGAGCCGCACCAGTTATACAGAAGAATCAACAGCCTAAGGGCCAATACTGTAAGTGATTTAGCATTAGAAATTCAAAAAATTAAACACAAGGCAGATGAATTAATGGTATATTATAGAGGAGATGTAGGTATTGATTTAACAAACATTAATAGTTTATTGACAAATACAATCAAGGAAATTACTCAAGGTGTTTTACTGGATAAGATCTATGAAGAACATAACTTAGAGACAATAATAAATATTATGACACGAAGAAGGTATGAGGACAGTTGTATCAGACATGAGTTTAAAAAGAACAGAGCTGCCTCACCAAATATATTTAAACTACCAAATAAAAACCCAAATAGGAATAGATTTTATAACAATAATTTACCGGACCGAAACTACAATCAGAATAAGGAATACAGAGGTCATTATTCAGGACAATTTAGGTTAAACCAACCAAATTTTAATAATACGCAATACCAGAATCAAGATAAGGAAAAATATTCAAACCAAGTTAGACGAACTCAACCAAATTTCAATAATGTACAATATCAAAACCAAAATAGGGAAAACTATTCAAATCACAACAACAATATTTTAATAAAAATTATCAGAACAATAGATCAGGACAATTTAGAAGAAACCAAGAAGAACCCATGGAGGTAGATAATGTTGAAGTAGATTACAATAGGCCTCAACCAGCAGAGAATCCTAATCAGTACCGCAGCCAAGATAGCTGGGGTCGGATTGGAAAAAGCCAGGGAGGACCAAGTGAAGATTTAGATGAGGTAAATAATACAATTTTTTTTATGAAACAGCCTCAGAGGGCTTACCCAAAATAAATATAACGATAAATAGGAAAAATTATGTTGCACTTATAGATACGGGAGCATCTTTAAGTCTTATAAATAATAAAATAGACGATTTCGCAAAACATAAATTAAATAGACCAATAACATTTAGAACTATAACTAATAAAGACACAATTAAATACGAAGTACATACAGTCGCACCAAAAGAATTCAACTTGCCAAGTAACGCTAGAATAAGGTGGAAAATTACACCATTGACAAAAAGAAATTATGATTTTATAATCGGCATCGACATTTTGAATTATCTCAATGCAGTAGTAAATATTGAAGGAAGAAAAATAACCTTAAATCAAAAAGAGATTCCATTTTTAAATAATCCATATAAGTTTGATGAAATCTGCAATCTAGAAGCAATAGATAGCAAAATAAACAACATAAAACTAAGCCATTTAAATTCGGAAGAACACAAACTGGTGATGAAAATACTAAAAAGATACGAAAACTTACTTTTTAAAGAAGGGGACCAGTTGACAAATGCCACAGAAGTACAACATGAAATAAGAACCATTTCCGATCAACAGATCAATTCAAAATTATATAGATATCCTCCTCAACATGAAGAAGAGGTAAGAAAACAAGTAAAGGAGATGGAGGAACAAGGCATAATCCAAAAAAGTAGGTCAAAATATTCAAGTCCGTTAATTGTCATTCCTAAGAAAATAGATAACTCGGGAGAAAGGAAATATATGTTGGTAATAGACTATCGAAAGTTGAATGAGGTTACAGTGGATGACAAATACCCACTACCGAATATTGATTCCATATTGGACAAACTAGGAAGGGCTCAATACTTCACAACGCTCGATTTGGCAAAGGGCTACCACCAAATCTTGGTAAAAGAGGAAGACAGGGAAAAAACGGCATTCGTCACACCTCACGGTCTGTACGAGTTCATAAGGATGCCGTTTGGATTAAAAAACGCCCCCGCAACCTTCCAACGTCTCATGAATGAAATATTAAGGGATTATATTAATAAGACATGCGTCGTTTATTTAGATGATATATTAATTTTCAGCACCTCACTACAGGAACATATTAAAGCAATTAGAGAAATTTTTGATATATTAGAAAGAAAAAATTTGAAAATTCAGGTGGACAAATGTAATTTTTTAAAAAAAGAAACAGAGTTCTTAGGGCATATTTTAACTGACCAGGGAATGAAACCAAATCCGGACAAGATTAAAATTATACAGAAATTGGAGCTACCTAAAACAGAAAGACAAATTAAAAGTTTTTTAGGGATAACAGGATACTATCGGAAATTTATAAAAGACTACGCGAAGGTAGCACAGCCGATTACTAAGTATTTAAAAAAAGGAGTCAAAATTAACACTAGAGATCCCATGTATATTGAGGCATTCGAAAAGTTAAAGAATCTTATTAGTACACATCCAATACTACGGTTTCCAAATTTCGACAAAAAATTTACGCTGACCACAGATGCATCGAATTATGCGCTGGGAGCCGTATTATCCCAGGAGGGTCACCCAGTATGCTTTGCCTCGAGGACACTAAACAATCACGAGAGGAACTATTCGGCGACGGATAAGGAATTCCTAGCTATAATATGGAGCATTAATTATTTCAGGCCGTACCTGTATGGAAGAAAATTTACAATTCGAACAGACCATCAACCAATAAAATATTTGGAAGCTAAATATAAAGGAAAGGATTTATCACCCAGACACCAAAGGTGGTTATTAAAATTGGGGGAATATGATTATGATATTGAATATTTGAAGGGAAAGGAAAACAAAGTGGCTGATTTCCTGAGTAGATTAGAAAACAATGAAAACGTCAAGAATATAAAGGAAGACACATTTTTAAAAAATAGTGACGACAACACCTCTGACATAAACATAATAGGCAATATAGAAGAAGAAAGCGAGTGCAATCCTACAATACATTCTGCAGAGGAGAACTTAAATGATCATTTCTACATAAAAGATGATATTGTAAACAAGTATAAGACGCAAATAATATTAACGGATAATAAAGTTGAAGAAATGAAGAGGGTACATAATAGAAGAATAATATACATAGCGGAAAGTGATTTTAACAATATGGGGGAGATATTTAAAAAATATTTGACGAAAGGATTGGTAGGCATATATTCAGAGCTATCAATGCATAAATATAATATAGTACAGCAAAAATTGATCCAAATGTTCTCAAATGACAGAAATATTAAATTTATAAAATGTACCAATTGGGCACAGGATATTGAAACCGAGGTGGAAGCAATAAGGCAAATTTCGTTGTACCATGTGAAAGAAAGTATGCACTCGGGCATACAAGAAACTTATTACCAAATAAAAAATAAAATTTTTTATCCAAAATTGATGGAACTGGTTCATCTGGTAATTAACCAATGCGACGTATGTAAGGAAATAAAATATGACAGGAACCCAATTAGACAGAAATACAAACTGTCAGAAACACCGACCGATAAAAATCAAATAATTCATATAGATACTTTTGTTATGAAAAATTTTCGTTTTTTAACAGTAATAGACAAGTTCTCAAAATTTGTCGCCGCCTACTCACTGAACGATAGAAATCCTATTACAATAATTGAACAATTAGAAGATCACTTTGCAAAAATTGGAAAGCCAACTAAAATTATAGCTGATAATGAATTTAAGGCAGCAAGGATTAGGGAATTTTTGAGCCAAGAAGGAATTCAACTGCATTTAACAAAACCCAATAGTCATACAGGTAATGCAGATATAGAAAGGATGCACAACACACTTGCAGAAAAGTTTAGAGTTATATATAAATCCGAAAAGAAAGTTCCAGTAAAACAAATTATACAAAAAGCAATACGCAATTATAATAGCAGATATCATTCTACAATTAAAAGTACTCCTTTAGATGTTCAGAATGGTAAGATAGATACAATGAAAATAAAGCAAAATATTGAAGAGAAAAAACAGAAAATCATAAACAAACTAAACATGAATAGGGAAGAGTATAGCGAGAAAAGAAAAGAAGGATATGTGAGAAATTATAAAGCGACTAGACACAAAGAACTACCAAAATTCAGAAAACTTAATTTAGACAATATACACCCAGGTAATATTAAACGACCTCAAAAATTTTCAGACCTGGTGGACGACGCTGTTACTAATGATGTGGATACCATATAATAACGCACTTTTGAATATGACTGAAATAAAGGACCAAGTAGGTTTTGTGGACTTCCAAACGAGAAATCAGGAGATAGTAAAAGATACGGACATAGTAATACACATGATCAACATTGACCAAATTGAGGAAATTATAAATGAACTGACAGACAATATTATACTAATGAAAATAAGGAATAAAGACATTCTTCAAAGGGAACTATTGGACACAAGAAATAAGCTATTAACCCTATTACCAAGGACTAACAGACACAAACGCGGACTGATAAATGCAATAGGTAGTATGTCAAATTGGTTATTTGGCACAATGGACGATACTGACAGACAGGACATATAGAATCATCTCCTTAAAACTGATACAAATTTAAACCAACAAATTCAAGTTAATGAATATTTTAATACAGCATTAGAACAACTTAAATATATTGTTAAAAGTGATAGGAAAAAGATAGAAAATACAATAAACAGCATTAACAAATTTAATGAAAAGGAAGGAGAACAAAACTCATATTTGGAACAACTGTCAAAAATACAACTGTTAAAAGATAAAATAGAACATATACAAGATAATATTGTATCGGCAAAATATGGAATAATTCACCCCAATATTCTAACTAGTGAAGAAATTATAAAATATGAAATAGATTATAATAAATTAAAATATTTACAATTAGGGACAGTAATTTTTAATAATACATATTTAATATTTGGCATAAAAGTACCAAAAACATTTATATATGTTAACGTAAGATTTCTCATACCTATACCGAATAAAGATAATAATGAAATAGATGAAAAAATTGAAAAAATATTTAACTATGAAAACAAAACCTATGAATTTAAAGAAAATAAACACTTAAGAGAACTAAAAACCACAAACCATTGTGTTATAAAATCAAATTGTAAACTTATGAAAAACACAGAATTTGAAATAATCCCAATTAATGTAAAAACAATTATTATTAAGAACGCAATTAACTTAACAATTAATCAAACTTGTACTAAAAATGAGACAATTGTCAATGGAAACTACCTAATCCAATACAGTAATTGTTCACTTAAAATTAAAGACTATTATTTTTCAAATCTCATGGAAATAGCAGAAGAAAATATAAATATTTTAAAAATAGAATATGAAAATGTTCAGAATTTTACAAAACAAATAACTTTTGAAGAAATTGTAGAAGATAATAAAATAAATACTGAAAATATTTTTAATTTGAAATACCA
>JAHXMU010000584.1:365318-404843 GCA_019455685.1 Philornis downsi
TATTTATTCGGAACTGTCAGTACGAATTCATTAGTGAGACTTAAAAATTGCATCTTCTGCCACCATTTCCTTCACTTTGTCGATGTTAGTTGCATTTGATGGCCGAACAGAACAGAACAGAACACCACATCTCGACCATTTTTGATTGCACTGTACCGCTTATATACTCGCATACGTGTTTTTAATAAAAATCAATTCACCATGAGTTTTCTGTAACATTTTTAGTGCAATATAATATTTGGAGAAATTCATTGTACCATATTTTTATTCATTGCAAAAATTGGCAAATAAAATTGAACTGACAAATTCGAGCATCGTAAACCAACTGAATGCCAGATTGCTTGCAAATTCCCCTCTAGTACGAAGGACAGTTATGCCAACTTAGTGACAAAATTAATTTTAAAAACAACTTTAAATGGTCTCATATATCGGGTTAGAACCGTTTCTCCCGCGAAATTCGTATTTTCTATTAAATTTCCAATAGCCACTTTATCAATTATGGCGTTCTATATAAAATATGTATAATTTCAATGTGGTTAAATGGTAAAATTATTAAAAAAAGTTAAAAATTATCGTTTTTCTAGAGGTGGTCTTAGCCGTTGTAAGAGAAAAATATTTTTTACTGGACCGATTTTATTACATTTTACACTTATCCTGCCCATGGCTATGAGCTTCTCTTATGCAAAAGTTCAGCACCCTGATTCAAAGAATTCGGCTGAAAACAGCGGATGGACATGCACAAACCCTTGCGAATTTTTACCGCACTCAGAAATATGGAATGCAAAACGTTCCTTTGGCGGAGGAGATAAAAACGGTAAAGTATTTTTTTGTTTCTAAATATTTGACATCACCCTACGCTACGCTAACAATTGTAATAAACGTAAAAAACTTTGTAAAAACTTTCTTGTTTCTACATTATTTCTCCTAAGTAAGCTAACATTATTAAAAACTTTACTTCAAAAGTAAAAGCATTGCAGCATACTTTTATGCGTATCACCAACACTCTTATTAGTGTCTACTTTTAACTACTTTCCAATATTAATTTGCTATATGTTTCAAGTTTTCTCCTCTCTTTTTCTATTACTAACTTCCAGTAGTAATTTCATTAAATCTGTAATTTATCTTCTTCACGATGAAAGCCATCAAAAACCATTTGCCAAAATTCTGTTTCCTTAATTAGCCACAAATGGAACTGGGATTCTATTTATACACACACAATGACAGCAAGCAAAATCTAGAAAATAGCCAAGGCATCAAAGTCACAACTTTTTGCCAACGTTTAACTCTTAGCAAATGTCAAAGAAATTGATTTATGAATTTGTAATGATTCGGCAAAAGAAAACATGAAAACATGAAAACTCTTTTCAATAAATTCCTTTACAAAGAAATATCCAAACAATTTTTGTATAATTTATAATGAGTACAAGTTTTTAGTTAATAGAGAAAAAAGAAACAAACACCGCTACACCGAGTAAAGTAGGAATAGGGTAACCACTAGTGCAGCTTTTATAATTTTAATAATTTAGGTCAATTACTGGTTTAACCAAGTCAAAGGTGGTCCTTGCATAATCATAGCTCCCTACCAACATGATATGAATATTTCATATCATTTTGCCGATAACTAAACGTACTCTGTCAATTACACTGTCATCATGTTATACTTTTTGAAATGCAAGCAAAGGCCTACTGCTGCTAAACTCCTTAGTCACAATCTACTATCTAGCTGTAATAGCATACCCTAAAGGGAGCGGTCAGTTTGGAGCAAATGCTAAAGCATATTCTTAAGGGGTCAGTGGGGTTATTTGGCTATGTGCGTGAAATGTGTGCTGAATATGAATTGACAACCTATTGGGAAATGATTAAGTGCAAAGTGACTTTTAGCAGTCGTTCTAATTTTAAGGGCGTCTCTTTTCTTTATTTTTCCTACTTGATTTTATGAAGGACTTTTTGTAGTTGTGGCTTCACAAAAACAGGTTAAATACCTCTGTTATTTATGTATTGCATTGTGTTATCTGTTCGTCGTTATCATTAATTTCGATTTCCCTTTTTGTGTATAACGAAACCGCCCCCTCAGTTTACCTCATGCTTTGGATGTAGCTCTCAGTGTGCTTTTGAAACCCTTTTTTCTTGTCATTTATAAAACTTAACTTGTATCATATTATGTTTCCATTCATATGCCTTCAAATACATAAAATCGTTAAAGTTAAGTTGTTTTTTTTCTGTGTGCTTTTATCTGCAGCTTTAGATGTTAACCCTTCTATTCAAGTAATGCTAACGTAGCGGAATTTATTATAAAATATATTTTTAAAAACTGAAAAAATATGAAACGATTATGTTATGCAATGCTCCAGATGAGGTGAGATAGTTCTGGGAGAGAGTAATACCCCGATACCATTTACATTTCAAAATGTGGTTGCAATGTCATAGGTATACCCTATAATTGTAGGGAAATGAGTTGCCATTTTACCCAGTACCCAATATATTAGCTTAGTGTTTATGAGTGTTGCATTCAAAACTGTAAAAGATAAACCCAACCAGACATATATTGGTCAACACTTTTTGATATCTATTTATTCATAGGACGTAGGACAACATTTTAACAGTATTTGGAATCTATATTTTGACAGGGCTAAGGATATTGTTCTATTGAAAATATTGATACTGCCGCATACCAATGAACTATTTAAAATCACATCTTTTGTTGGAATTCAAATTGTATAATTTGGTTGTGTTCCTGTGACCTCATTGTAACTCTATTGGTGAACGTTTTCATACAGCCCAAGTTTGATTTTACCAAATCCAGAAGTAATAGATTTCACTGCAATCTGTCAATATTTTGTATATTTGGTCTGGTTGAGACAGAGAGGTGATTTATTAAAAATAGAAGAATTGTTGCAAATTTTGACATAATCTTAATTCAGACGAGCTATCGCAGCGAAGTTTCAGCTCTATCGTTAGCTAACCACTAAAACATGGTGGCTGATGAATATTGTTATATTAAAAAACGCATACAACTTTTTTTTACATTCATACATCACTGTTCACTGCTGCATGGAGGGTTGCAGCTGGAATTATCTCAATGATCTTTCGAATGCAATGATTTGTCGTCACCCAAATTTGTTGGTTGGTTTTGGAAGCTTCTTACATGCAAAAGACCCACAAGAAAAAATTAGACGTAGTAATGCCAGAAGGCCTTGGATACCAACGAAATGTGGAAATTATTCAGAAATTTTCGCTGAAATTGTGCCAGAAATGCCTTACAATGTCGCAAATTTCACCACCTTGTTGATAAAATAAAGAGTTGAAAGGAACTCTCTTTCGACGTAGTTGTGGAAAAAAAAACTCTTTCCAATTCCAAACTTTTGTTCTTTTTGCGCAAAACAAACTCTGCGAAAGATACCCTAAATCTGCAAAGTAAGTGGCGTAAGTGCGACAGTGACGAATGACTTGGTTAATGATTAAAACCATCGCAGAATCGCAAATAAAAATGGTACGCTTATAGCGGATAAGCCCTCTGCTTGATCCTTAATCTGTGGAAGGAATTGTTCGGACAACTGCTTAATGCTGAAATCAAACCGAGATTCCAATCATCGAATGCATAAATACGGAGTATGTCCCCTCTTTCATAGAAGTTCAAACTGCAATCTAGAGAATAGAAAACAATGAAAGTGTGGATACAGATAGCATCCAAGCAGAACTTCTCAAAGTAGCAGGCACGAGCTTCACCAGTGCCATCAACTGTGTAAAATTTGGAACGCAGGAACGATGCCAGAAGAGTGGAAAGTCAGCATAATTTGCTCGATTCACATAAAAGGAGACAGGAAAGAATGTAAAAACTATTGAGGTGTTAGTCTCCTCAACGTTGCACATAAGATCATGGGGTCTATCTTATATGATAGTGTGATATGTGTGATGTCATCCGTATTATTGGTTCATACCCTATGGTTTCATGCCTGGTTGCTATACAACTGACCGGATTTTTACACTCAGACTAGATTCATGAATTCCACATCGGTACCCATTACTTCTTTATCAGTTTTAAACAGGCTTACGTCATTTGACATCCAATCTAAGCTCATTAAACTATGCCAAAATTACTCTGAACAACACGTGGAGCTGCGCGAAAGCTGCTAGAACCATATTTGTGAAGTTTCGCACTGTCAGAGGTTTTCGGCAGGGTGACACACTGTCACGTAGCTTCTTTGACATCCTTCTGGAACTCCTTATGAAACATCCACACAGGCAATGCAATCTTTAATAAATTGAGTTACGTACTTGTCTTCGCTGATGACATTGCAGCTGCAGTAATTGAATCATTCCTTGCATTCAAGAGATCAACGAATTCAGTAGGTCTGAAGATAAACAGAGAAAAAGGCCAGTACATGCTCTATACCCCAAAGCACATCATAATGAATTCAACCACCACTATGGGCCAAATATAACATCGAGGTGGTCAAAAACTTCACTTAAGTGGTGTCTGAGATAATATCGAACAATGACGTAGCTACTGAAATCAAGAGAAGTCATAGTCATATTCATGGTCAATAGATGCTTAGGTGGCCTTCAGAAACTGTTGCGATCAAAACATATTTCGCAAAAAAACAAAAATCAAGCTATTTCATCAGCTTTTGTAGTCTACAATCAACAATTGAGAAACTTTTGTTGGGTTTCGAAAGGAAAATTCTGTGAGAACGGTGAATGGACAATACGATATAATCAAGAACTGGAACAGCTACGTCAACAAGAATTTCTTGAGCCCAATATGCCTGCCAAGAAAGTATTCTCGACGTTTGCAGTTGCTGACAAAAGTCCTGGTCGCTTAAAGTTCAGATGGATAGACCATCTGGCAGGCAATGATGCGGGAAAACTAAGAATACCTAACTGGAAAACAACGGCCCAAAACACAGATGTTTGGAGAAACTGTGCCGACCAAGCAGAATCTACCTGAAGGATCAGCGCTACGAAACAAATAAATGAATATAGTGTCGCAAATATTAAAAATTATACTGCTTTTAAGAATATAGCTTATTGTTTTCTTTCCAAACACAAAGCGGCGAGTCAAACCCCTTTAAAAATATGATAGCAGATGATGAAGCATGAATTTGAAAATACGACCCTGAAGGCAAGCAAAAGTCTATGGGATGAAACCTAGAAATTGCAAATCTCCCTGCTAAAGTAAAGCGATTTCTGACGTGATTTCTTCACTTGAGTTGCAATCCGGAATCAATGGCATAATGATTTGTTATCCTCATAATTACAGTTGTCCTTGCAATGAAATCTCTGTATCACAATTTTTACTTTTGGCTTTACTTTTTTACTTTGGTTGGAATTCGGTCTTTTCTTCTACTTAAGTGCCATTGTACGCCTCTCGGCTCACGCCTTTTCGCAATTGTTTTCTTGGTTTGAAAGGACTAATCTGCCCCTCGATTATTGAGCTATCACATATGAAAGAAAACAATTTTCGGATCATTTCAGCATATTTTAATTGTCTGATATATTTCGAGCTTTAATGTGAAATTCATGAGATATCTTATCATAACAAGATATCACTAGGATGATAATTAGGAATTTTGACCGTGTACGATGAGCAGTATTTACCATTATTCTGCATATGATCGGAGGTTCATTCATAAGATGCGCCTGGAAATCGCTTTTTTTAGAAATGAATATGATAAGTTCAATTTCTATTGTACTCTAAGACATTCTTACTAAGAATACCTTAGAAACTCAACACATTTCGGATGAGGGTCCGCCGAGTTCGCAGTGAGTTACAGCCGTTAATGCAGAGAAGAATGAAATAGAGTATGGTTTCTTGTTTACAGGAGACTTACTTTGTCTCCAGAGAAGATCAGTTTTGTTTTTTTCAAAACATCTGTATTTATTCGTTCAAATCTATGTCATCACCTTCAACAAATTTCCGTCCACCAATCAATTGTCAAGTGTTTCAGCTACCAATCAAATTTTTGTTTGTCTGAGGACCAAAATATAGCATGGAGTTCAGTGATCTGTTCGAATTGGCACCATCATCGTTCCCGAAAACTGTCTATTAATAATTATAGACAGTTTTCGGGAACGATATCCCGGATTTTTTAGATGTCACTTTCATCGGTAGAAGTTGTTAATGGTATGCATAGCATTTTAGGTCTTTTTTTGAACTGTTTGTGCCACTTATAAATATTTATTTCCAATAAATTACGTTCCCCGCAATTCTTTTACAATGTTCTAAATGTTTTCGAATTGAATACTATTTATGTAGAAAATTCAAACTTTTAATCTTTAACCCCCAAAAAGGGGTGATAAAAAGTTGACAACTCTGTTCATTGGGGCAAACTGATACCTCAATTGACTTTCAGACACACATACCCATGTCTCTGCTATCCCTATAAAGATATTTAACGTTTGATTGTATCGTAACAACATATCACAACACAGCACAAACCATCACAGCCAACGAACCATCACTACTCGAACGAACAGAAATATCAACCCCTTTTTGTGAAAAAATACGCATAGACCTTTTTGCGTTTGTTACGGTTCCCTCAGAACTTCAACGCTATTTTTTTTTTTCATTTTTTCCAATTTTTTCATTTAATTTTTGAAACAATTGGAACTTTGCAACCAGTACCAAATTGGGGATACAGAGCAGGATTGTAGCGCAGAAGTCTATCTAAAAGTCTGGGCAGGAAGAAAAGTGGTCAAAGTAAAAAAAAAAATTTCAGTGAAATGGATCGGAACATTTAAAAGCAGCAAACAAATAAAAACGCAAAAGAAAATATGATTAATTACGCGATGTTATCTGATTATGAATCAACAAAGCATTACCCAATTAAACAAGCGAGGATTGTATGATATGCAGTTAAAAAAGAGAACGGGAGATTGATAAAAATTACATTTTTATATTTCTAAAATACATCATGAGTCTGTTGGCATATTTAAGGACTAAAGGAGCATATAGTATCTTTTTGACAGCCATGTAAAGATATAAACATTCATTTCTGTTGTATAACTTCTACAAACGAAAACAAATTTGATCTGGAGAGGTGATAGTTATAATAAATTTCCACGATCCTGCATGAAAACAAATTCCCCTGCATTCCATTCTATTATATTCTATTTCTAGACTCATTGAAAATTTGAGAAGCATTTACTAGTCAGACACATTGACGTGATCATCGCTTGAATAATTATAGGGGTTCGTATCAGTATTCGAACCCACGATTGTATATGTACCTATATACGTCATAGTCACTTGTTCCAACCATTAAAAGTTGGCCGGCTACTAACACAAATGTACCCAATTTAAATATGTATCCTTTCACTTAAAGTAACTTTTAAAAAGGAAAAAATTAATGAGTAATTCGAGCAGCTGCATTTCCTTCCGATTTTCGACAATACAACAAACATTAAGAGCTTTTTTTGAAAACGGTTCCGTTGCAAAACCGATGAAGTTTTATTTTGTGTTAAATATTAATTTGTGTTTTCTGACATCTTCAATAGAGTGATTCATAGTGTGTCTACAGTCTTTTTTTATACCTGTTGTAAGAGGACCCTAATAAAATTTTTTTTTGTAGTTTTTTAATTAGCTTTTATTGCAAGTAAAACAACCAATAAAAAATATTCATCACCAGCTTAATATATCAACCACTAAGATCTGAAACTAACGTAAAGATTTGACCTCTAACAAAAATACGACATAATTTTTAGAAAGTTGCATTGTCTCATAAAAATTCTACGTCCAAGATTCTGATTTGCAAGATTTTAGGTGACATTACTATTGGTATTCGCAAAACAATGATAACAAAAAATGGATTTCGTACGCTGATTCAACATTGAAGTGGCATGAAGTACTATGTTGACACTTCCTCATCGAAAACAAACATTTGCCGACAGTTTGCTGATTTTGAACGAGACCGTTTCACTACTACTAAAAATTCCATAAATTATTCACGATAATCGAAAAGTGATGTGAATGACATAACTCGCTTGCGGCGCAGTTTTCTGATTTTAAATGAAGTCGTATTACCATTAAAAAAAAATCCAAAAATTACTGCATATAATCGGAAAGTGATGCTGGGGGAGATAAATCGCACGCCAAACTCCAAAAATTACTACTTATAATTGAAAAGTGATGCTGCGAGAGATAAATCGCGCACCACTTATATCAGAACTCAGTTTCCTTATTTTAAACGAGGTCGTATCACCACTGAAAGTGATGTGGCGGGTGATAAACGTCACGTATATCAGAACGCAGTTTTCTGATGTTAAATGAGGTCGTATCACTTCTAAAAAAATTCCGAAAATTATTATCGGAAATAAAATTGAAAAGTGATGTTGCATTTGCAGTGCATTTATTACCTAATATAAAAATTTGAGCGAATGAAAATAATTCTAAAAAAAGGTACCATGTTTGCCAACAGGAGAATAGAAACATCAACCCAATACTGTTTGGGACGCTATTAAAACAAAAACCAAAGACCCATCACTATACCTATACTACTGAAAAAAATCGACAGATCTCTGAGAGGAAAAAAACCCCTGATAAAAGTAGTAAAAAACGAGCAAAACTCCAACAATATGCTGGTAATGTTATGGTCTCCTTGTTTTGAAACATGAAATCGGTATTCGATTCAGAGATTACATTGAAAATGGAAGAATAATAATTAGCGAATATTATGCGATACTTTTAAAAGTATGAAGGTAAATTATGAATTTAAGAAAAGATTAAGCGCATTTTGATGAAGACAAAAAGTTAACTGCGTCTTGTCACAAGTTTATGGTTTCAAAGGCAAAATTGAATAGATTAAAATTCGAATTCTGGCCCTTTTTAACAAACAGCTATTATTGAATGTTTACAGCATATTTCAAGTATTCTATGCAAAAAAGGGATTGAAATGCTGTAGAAACTTCGGATTGATTATACAGGGTGGCGCTTGAATCGTTCTACAAACATACGACGGGACCAATGCGGACTGTTTTTAAAAGATGTTGAAGGAGTTTTTTTACCCGGAAATGTGCCGAAGACGTATCCATTTCAATAGTATTTGGTTCCAGCAAGATGAAGAAACTGCACAATAGCTGAGGCGACACCGCAATGAATAAATTTCTGATCAGGTGTCAATGAGCCTGGTGTTCATTTAGTGTCTATCATCTTTAAAACCAACTAGTTATATAAAAAAAAATGAATTTTGAATACAATAAAAAAAAAAACAAATAAATAAATGAAATACGTCGACAAAAACAAAAGTTATTTGAATTTCTTTTTGTACCACAATTGGTGCGCCACCCTGTACTACAGTGTTCGTAATAATCTATTCGTTCAAAGCTATATCATCAAACTGAAGTGAGCCAGACAGTCAACTTCCGGTATTTAATCAGCACAGATGGATGCTCACGAAGCGGTCTTTTGAGTTTATATTGTACTCTAACATTAGTTGAATTTTTGCTGAAAATCTCGTGAAAACCAGCGCAGGATGAGATAACGCAACATCGTGATGTAAAAATCAAGAGCTGTTTGCTCAACAGGAGTTGTCACAAAAATCGGTATTTGACGCGCCGGAGGTAAAAAATTTCATTTAAAACAAAGTTAATTGTTCTGATAGATATGACGACATCGTCAGTAAGATCCCCAATTGTTAATCGACGGGGTTTCGGCTTAAAGTGACTGATTTGTTGGACTTCATTGTTATCGATAGACGTTGATGGTCGCTCTTCGTATTTAAGCGTTTCTTTCCAACAAAGACTGTTAACGTAAAGTCTTCTGCAATATTCTAAATATTTCCGCAACGGAAATTCCACTTCGTGAACAAAATTTATTACAACTCCTCAAAATAATAAATTAAGCAAATCGTCCAAATTAATTTCTACGTTGTACTAAATAAATCCTAGCTCAAATTGAAGTAGAAGATGGAGTAAGTGTTTCTTCTACTGAACAGATTTCATCTACTTGTAGTTTATAGAGTACAGTGTAACGTACCAATCTGTTGCCACATAAGCATACATCGACTTAGTCCGTTCGTTGCTAATATTCTTATTATAATATTAAATATTATGCTAGATGACCTGCCTATTTTCTGTGCCCACATAATGCCGCCATGTACTGATTATAATTAATGAATAATTGGTAAAATTATTGAACCAATCCTGAAATTTTCCATTTCTAAAGATGAATGACAAGCAATAGCATTATACAGGGTGGCGCAATAGATCGTGCATATTTAAAAAATAGTTCAGATATTTGAACGAGGTTCGAGCCCTGGTATCATTACTTCATTATTTACGGGCGGTCACCTCAATGTGTCAAATAAACACTTCGAGTAGTCGAGTAATCGACAAGTCTAACAAATACTTCTCAAACTGATATGATTAAATCGTAGATACCGGTTAGTGAGTCTAAAAATAGAATGAGTGTTAACTCAGTGAATGTGAGAGACTCTCCCATATCTCATTCATGGGATGCAAGGGAATTTGTAGTGGTTTAACTTCCCTTGAATGGGAAAATTGTTTTCCTACTTGTTATCCATTGTCGAACCTAACCTAGGTTGGCAATGAAAATTTTGTATGCCAAGTTTTAGCGTAACAGCTCTAGTGGTGCGACTTTTATCGTGCTTCAACAAACAATCAGGTGAGCTGATGGGCCGATGGAAATTTGCAAAAGTTTATATGTAATTCGTGGAGTCTGAGATGAGTACTTCTCGTTGTTACAAGCAGAATGACAAACCTAGTAAGCCCCTTATCAGATTTCGGAAGTGTAATTTAGGTATTTTTCACCTAGATAAGTTTGAAAGTTTGAAATGGTTAAGAAATTTATATTCTAAACTAATTTGACTGATCGTGCGCTCTAAGTGATTTGTATAAAACTCATAGAGATTAAATTACCTCGAAGAACGTACTCACTCATCTCAGATACTCTCTCTAGACTCCAATGTTTAAGGGGAAGGTTTATATTATGCCTGAAAGAACGCATTGGTGTTTTTATAGAGGCCATTGCCATCGATTTCACGTGACTGATAAACGGTAAATGGCGTCGACGTCAACCAAAATGATATCAAACTCAATCAAACAAGAAAAATCGGCTTGAGCCTACTAGTCGAACAAGTTATCATTTTGAGCTCAAAGGTAATTTAAATCCTTGCATCGAATTTTCGCATATGTGAAATGGATACAAGGAGTATCATTCTGAGGACAAGTTAATTTTGCGCCTCCTTACATTTCCCAAATGAGTTGAATGCAGAAGTGAACATTTGTGTTCCAAGTAATTCTATCGTTCAGTAGGAATTGAAATTTGAAAAAAATGGAACATTTGAACTTAACCAATGTTAAATTCATGTCTATGAAATTATCACACAACCCTGTTAACCAATTATTCGGAATTATTAAAAATAAAACAACAACAACTTTGATTTGCATGAATAAACTTTGATAAGAAATCAAAAAAATGCTAAAACCAAACTCAATGAGAAGAGGGGGAATAAACACATTTTATATTTTATTTATAACTTCAAAACTTCACTTCAGGCCTACTTAACGCCTTAGAAAAATACTCGTAACTTCGCAACACAATCGGCCATATCATCTCTGTATTAGGTAAAAGCGATTGAAAGCCACCACGTTCACAGCCCCACACACAGAAACACTACCTTAACTATGGCCACAGCCAACATCCTCCATGCAACTCTCGGTCTGTTCATCCCACAGGCACGCGTCATACATATTTATCTGTTTTCGAAATCTTTGTATCTATATTATGGCATTATGAAGTATTTATAGGAACAACAATAACAGCAACAACAACAACAACACCAAAAAAATTGAAAAAAACTCGGTTTTAAACTTTTGCACAAGAATCCAGAGTCAGCCAGTCAACCAACACATTATCCAGTTAAGGAACAAAGTCCAAAACAGCCCAATGAGCCACCACCACGCATCCATATACGAATGTCGTCAAGGAACGACTGACTGACAATAGCCAGGCGAAAACGGCCCCTAGTCAAGATATGGATATGCACTGACTGAGAGTAGTGAGCAAGAGCTGAGGCGTCGTCGTTGTCGCCGTTGTCCGCAAAGGAGTCAGACGGAAAACAAGTTGTTCTTTATGTGGGTTTTCATAAGTTTGCAGGTGTTGCAACTGGCACAAAAAAACTCCCATTCAATCTCCCAACTCTCCGGGAAATTTAGGAACTTGCTCCAACATAAACTGCGGCGAATTCACGTTGTCATAACTCTCTGCTTAGCAGTGGCGAAAAAAACTGCTAGAATTTCTGACAACTGTGAGAACCAGCAAAGTTAAGCAAACACTTGTAAGAGAGTTAGTTTTGCATTCATAGAGGCTGAGAGTTATTGGAGAACTTTTTTTGGAATGTCAAACAAATCTGAGATATTTTTGTAAACAAAATATTGTGTACAATATTTTCAAATCAGAACTTTTCATATTTTATAAAACAAAGCAAATCGCTACAGCATTTAAACATTGATAGCTTCTCTGTTCCCATCTGTCTGCTGGTGCGACAATGTTTAACTTTGTTTAATTAATTCAATTAGCTGTCAGTTGACATCTCTTTCCGTTTACATTCGTCTTGCCCTCACGTAAGTTGTCAAAATTTGTTTGTTTATATGGGCGATGCTGAAGGAAATCCATCACCGAAATTAAGACTTTAAAGGCTAAAGGGTGTTGCAAGTGGTTTAATGCACAATACACACGAACGAAAGTAACGTTTTCCAACTTAACAAAATGAATCACATGAAATTGAGTCTTTCTGGTTAAATCGTAACAGCGCATCAAAGTATATCCAACAATTTAACAATTAGAACAAAAGTACAGTTTTTTTCCTGCAGTTGTACATTTGAACGATTTTCAAATTTCCCGGGAACCTGGAAATTCCTGTTAACTACTAAGAACCTCATTTGTCGACTCAGTTTATAATTAGAAACTGTCTTCAGTTCAACTACCGGTACAGGAACTTCAGTCAGATAAAGTGACGTGTATACACCTACATCCAAAGTCCCTTTCCGCTATTAAAAAATACGAGGAGCGCTAGAAACTCTGGAATAAAGCAGAACAATGCAAATAAAATTACAACTTTCTGAATAACTCCGTTTAAAGATTATAGAGGGCCAACTGATTTCTGCTAAATCGCAGAATTGATATGTGTGGTGCCTTATAAAACCTGGCAATGCAATCCATTTTCATCTGCAGAACTAAATGCTGAATGTATCAGAATTTATGGTGAATTTAATGCAATTGGATGAAATATATAAATCTAGTACAAAAATGTAAATTATTTTGGTCAACAACACTTCAAAAGATTTCTTAAAATTACAAAATCAATGAACAAAGTTAAAGGCGCAAATTGGACAGGCGCTATTAGTTGGAACCGACCGAACTGTTATATGTTTTACTTATCATCGTGGACGATGAGAATCAACTCAGTTAGTCTTCTATATCAAAACAATCTCCCTTTTCATACATAACATATCGAGCTTGTCCGTTTTTTTAATGTAAATTCAACTTCTGTAAGTATTATTCAATAGCCATGCCCGCAATTAAAGCGGTCCCTTAAAGCTTTTTGAATTAGTATGACCTTTTCTGGCCTCTCCCAACTGTCTTAACTTAATTAATTAACAAATTATATAATTGCGGAAAAATACTGAAAATTTCCATTATTCCAAATCTGGATTCAGTCCTTGTATGGGCAAATCCTTTCCTACTTCCAGTGGCAGTCCACAATGTAATGGACATTGTACCGATCCATGGTCAGATATGAACTCATGTCATGAAGTGCTCATCTTTCCTCTGAGAAAATTTATTTTTAAGAATTTTTAAAAATCATCCATAATAAAGAAAGTTACTCAAAATATTATATGAACTGGAATAATTTTTTTAAGAGTCTGTAAAATACTACCAAAATTTTGAAGAATGTTCATTATATTAGAGATGATTTTAGTATATTCATGATTTTTTATAATGGATCGATTTTGCTCAATCTCGAACTTTATCTGCCTGTGACTAAAAGATATCTTTGTGCCAAATTTCAGCGTCCCTGCACAACTATTGCGACCTCTAAACTCATGGTCGGAGAGATGGATGAACGGAAATACTTAAATCGACATAGTTTTATATAATTCGTAGAGTCACGGATGAGCATTTCTACTTAGTGCAAACTTAATGACGAAATGGTGGCGAGCTTAAAAATGAGATCAATTAAAACGAAATCTTATAAACATTTTCTTAAAACAAAATGTTTGTGTTTGTCAACCTTAGTTTGGACACAATCTGAAACAATAAAGATATTTACATATCCTTCCGAAAGTCGACATCTAATTGTTCATATTCGGGTCCAATATCAGTTCATTATTTGTCGTGAACATGGAGTCAGCGTGTTATCACTGATATTCTCTCAAAAGAATGTCACTTTTGAGACTCCATGGCAATTCAATCTTCAGATCCCTTTGTGAATTAGTTAGATTTTAGCATTTCAGTGGCATTTTCTTTTAAAGAACAGGGTTAACAAGAGGATTCGAGAGTATCAATATATTTTCGATTTCAAGGATTTTATTCATATTTCAAATGCCAATTTCCATATTTATCACATTCTTATATAAAATTTTTATAGCCAAATTATCATTAGTGTCCAAGGAGTTTGCAAAGAATTTTTTTATTACGTGGGTTGCAATATTCGTTTAGACATCTCCGTCCTTAAAGGATATACATGATATTACTTACATCGCTTCAGAAATAATAATTGTTTTTACAGATACCAACAAAGAATGGGAATACATGCGATTTGTAATTTCACGCATAACAGTCAGAAATACTCCTCCGTGGCCCAATAAAAAAAAACAAATTCCGCTGTGTCTCATGAATGAGACATGGGAGAACTTCTCACATTCAGTAACCTTACACGTATTCTGTTTTTAGACTCACTAAATAGAATCTACAGTTTAAAGGCGATTCCAAACTTTACAGTAGCAGAAACATTTACAAGACTTATCGATTACTGGACTACTCCAAGTGTTCATCAGACACATCTAGGTGACGTCGCTCAAATAATGATATAGGTGATCGAGTGTGGGGGTTGAACCCGGGATCATGCGAACGGTAGTCGCGTGTACTAACCATCGCGCCACGGTCGATGACACAATAAATCGTATATATTCGTGATTCCCATCAAAATCTGTATCGCTCCTTGTTTTTATCGAAAGCACAACAGAGTTCCCACCGGTTGAGCTAGAAGCCCGAAACTTCGAGCAAAATTAACTCATAATCATAAGCAAGTTAAGTTCTAAATTTGTCGAGAAAGGCAAAATAGGGCATAAGTTTCTCATGCATGATCTATAAAAAGTGGCCAATCTTCAAGGTTTTTCAACTGAATGTTAATTCATTAATTCAACGGCTCTAATTACTTGTTACTATCCTAGGTAGATAGCCAAGGAAATAAACTTATAACAAAGATTTTATTATAGTCAGAGTGCACCAGACAATCCATGATTCTATATCAGATGTTTACTTGCGAGTACTTCAAAGTACTTCAAAATTGGGAAGAATGGATTTCAAATTTTCAAGTTAAATGCTATTTTTTAGACGATGTAAAGCAACACAACGAAAAAAATTTAGGTATTGTTGTCTAGCTAGGTTAGGAGTTAGGAGTTACATTACAACAAAATTACATTTCGGAAGACAAATTATTTTGTATGAAAAGTATCAGAAGGGTCGTGACAATGCGGCCCATTTTCATTTTCAGGTACTACCTTGGCAAGATCTTAATATGCGCCACATTCGATCGAATTTAGTTGAGCTATAAAGAAGATATGAAAATGTGTGGCCTGAATCCGTCATTTGTATGGGAGTCATCGGAGAGAGCGTGATTAGCAGGTCGATTTTCACCACATTTTACAAAGAATTGTAGAGCAAGACAATAGACAACAATTTTTTGTCTTTCTAATGTATGTTTAGGAGTTACGTAGAAAATCAATTTCAAAAGTCGAACAATTTGTACGGAAGATATCAGCAAGGGAGCGATATATTTTCGTTCTCAAATACAAAATTAGGACAACTGGATAGAGGATATGAACCTAAGAATATACGGCTTAAATCGGTCATTTCTGCGGGACGTACCCGAAAATGTTTTCAAAATTTTACCGAGAATTATATTGCAAAATAAACGACCAAAATTCAGTCTAAGAATTATAAGTGACAAAAAAAAAAATTAAGCTCAGAAAATTCGTCAATTTATACGGGAGGTATCAGAAAGGATATACCGATATAGCCCGTTTATGATCTCCGACCATAATTTTAAGCTGTGCAATATTTTAAGAAATTTCATAAAGATTTACCGCCAGCTAACCAAACAGACTGATATCGTTTCATCGACTTAGAAAATCATGATATATATATAGTCAAAAGATACTTGGTACCTTGGACACTTTTCTACTGGGCGTTACATTAGTACCGTATCAAATAATATATACCTTCGTTCTTTCCAGTGATGGTAAAGGAATCGGGTTTTAGAATTTCAAATTCTTTGATGCTGTATCGAACTGGCATAGATAATTGGGAAAAGGAGTTTTAAGAGTATCAAATAGTAATATATAAAACATAAATATATAATATATACATATATATATATATATATATATATATATATATATATGTAGAAGAGCTTCTCACACTCAGTGAGTTTACATGCATTCTATTTTTAGACTCACTCAACGGCACCTACAGTTTAACGACGATTTCGAAAGTCACAGTTTGATAACCATTTACAAGACTTGTCGATTACTCAACCACTCGAAGTGTTCATCAGACACATCAAGGTCACCGCCGCTCGAAAAATCATTAATAGTTCTCTATGTGCGAGGCTGAACCTACGATCATGCGAACGGTAGTTTCGTGTACTAACCATATGCGAGTATAACATAACAAAACATATACTGCATTTAGTTCTGCTATCGGTCGTTTCGACACCAATCTATTCTCGAACTTTAAATGGGTAAAACCTCACCTTTCTTGGTTTGAAGGTTGTAATTGTGATATAAAGTGGGGGCACACCCACTTTTGGTAAGAAGAACTGGTGCTTTGGGATGCCCAAATTGACCTATTTTCGGTAATGGCTTCACAAGTTTGTTGCACCAGTTGATATCGTTTAAAATCAAACTGATTGATACGTCTGTAACGCCAATGTGCCAGCAAGATCCCTAATTATTAATCGACGGTTTATGAGAACAAAATCAAGGATTTCTTGGAAGTAACATCAACTGGTACAGATCAATGGTCGCCTGAGACTATTTGAGCTGTCTATGTGATTTGTAAACATTTCTTCCCACCTTCTGCAATGTTCTAAATGTTTTCGCAACATAAATTCCATTTCGTAAATAAAATTTATTGAACCCTCACTTCTCAACAAAATCACACGTTAAAGATCATTCAAATTACCTTCAATATCGTACATCGTACTGAAGTAACCATAGCATTTTGTCCATTTAGTTTGGTTCGTAAGATACAGGTAGTAGATACGTAAGATACAGGTAGTCGCAGATTCACAAACCATGGCAAATTTGCAGTTAATACAGAACCTGAGTTTCATTATAAACGGATTATGGCAAATGAATCTAAAATAAAATAAATTATATAATGTACGGCTGTGTGTTATGTATGGGCGTGTAGCCTGTTGACCCGATAATACCAAAATATTGGGAAATTATTGCTAAGATGTCTGGAATGGTTTTTAGGCTACGCAAAGAATGGAGGGTGAATGATATTTTCCAAAATAGCTACACCACAAATCATTGTAGCCATTTAAGAAATAACCAGGAAAAGCTTATTACAATCGAATGTGAACAGATTTTATTTTAAACTTAGCAATCGGTTTAGTAGAGAAACCCCCTCTACCGATAAAATTTTAATATTATTTGGATGCGAGTTATTGTTGTTGGCTTACAGACCACTTTTTTGAGTCACACTAATGTGTACGCACGCAGTATGTCACTCTCTTCTGTCTCACAATTTCCTTTATCAATTAAGAGGTTACTTTTGCGGATAATATCTGATACAAATTAAGTCCAATGACAGACGGGACCCAGTTCATGACTACTCCCGCACACCCACCCATTGACGGATGGAGCTCAATAACAAGACCAACAATTACAAATCACGCGATCCCATGAATAAGCGCTCACTAAGAAACCAATCAGTAACACCAAACAAATATGCAATGATAAAAATTGGAAATTATATGAATTCAAATTGGGTACACACGAGAATTGTCTTTATTGACACACATACGATTGTCGACATACATACGAGTGTATACGTACGCACATAAGTATGTATATGAATGTACTTTATGTAAGACTGGCGAGAATGTCATAATTATGATTGATTATGCATAATACACGGATTCATATGCATAAAAAAAACGTGCGTACGTTCACATGGAGGCCAGCTCACAGGCAATATTCGACTCCAGGCCTACTACCATACTTGTATATTATTTTATTCGTAATTATGTTAAAATTGTACTGCATTCACTGTACAATGTAGCAACTGCATTCATTGTAATGGGGGGAAAATACTTTAATTTGTACGTTTTATACTATACGGGACAAGGGCAGAGAGTGGAGCCGAGGGACAAGTGTGATTGACAGGGCGGGAGGTTTTCAGAGGGCGTTTGCCACAATTTTAATAACGTAAACACAGCGCCCACAATGGAATCGTTGAGATTTTTTCGATTATGGTCAAATTTAAACTAAAGTTAAAGTGGTGGAGGCGCGGCTAACAAACGCCAGCAGTTCCAACCACCCTCATGTTGTGACTGTTGATAATTTGCATAATTAAAGGGAGGACTGTGTGGAATGACAATGAAAGTATTGGTGATGTTAGAGAAGTATTAGAAACAACTATATATCATATTGCAGTATACATAAGGTATAGTAAAAAGGGAATGCATTATTTTTCCAATAGATGACTATACTAATCAGTATATCACTTCACATAAATACGATCGGGTTGCGCTGGATGACATTGGAAAAATAAGAATTCGCACTCAAAAAACTACTCAGATAATTTTGTGAGTGCTTAACTCAGTATTGTTTGAGCGCGCGTCAAAGATGGACACCAGCAAAAAGAAAATACCCACATTTTACGAAAACTCAAGATAGGCGGTTGAAATCTAAATAGTGTAGGTGGTCCTGACGCTGTAGCAGTCATTGACGCACAATTTTTCTTTCATCAATTTCCTTCCAATAATTTTGCTGTCAAATATGCACCATGCTCTGGAAAACCATTTGTCGAAAATGTCCATAAAATGATGGAAATTGTCAGGTTCGATTCCGATTGACCAGAAGCTAATAAATAATAATAAATAATTTTAATATACGGGTGACACAGCAGTTAACGCAAAAAAAAAACCTCATGGATCGAATTTTCCTCTGCGAATCGCTGCCGAATCGCAATGAAATCATTTCGTTGCTGAGACCGACGGGTGATGGGTCACTTACGATAATGTCAGCCGAATTCGAATCGCGGTGTGCTGAAGCAATCAGTGGTCAAGCCAGAATTGATGACCAAAACGCTTTGTTGTATGTTTGCTGAAATTGGCTGGGAATCACCTATTATGAGTTGCCTTTTTTAATCCGAATACCGAAAACTAACTTTTTAGACATTCTGCTGATAAAAAAGAAATCTTCCTAAACACTTTTAATATACAAAATATATCCGCTGACATTCTTCATATTGGAAATTGCATCCAAAGGCCCTTTAACACATAAAATTATTTGATATTCACTTTTTCTGTAGTACAGTATGTCTATAGTCAATTCTTTAGAGGAAAGTGTCTTCTAGTCTGGTCCTGTAAGAAAAATGCTAAATTAGATGGATTTCTGCGTAGACATTTCGACGATAGAAAAATATTTCTGTAGATATTTTGCTAATGAGCTACGATTTGGTTTATTTGAAATGGGAATAGGTTATATTAAATTGAAACAAGCAATAATATAATCTGTCAAAAAACTACCGGGAATTGATCAAAAAAAGAGAAGAAGTCTATTATTCAAATATATTTCATCGTTCTCAAAGTAAACCATTTCAAAAATAATACAATAATACTGGGTTAACCATATTTCGGTTTCAAAAGTAAAGTTAAATAAAATACACATAAAGCTATGATTGCGATGAAACTTTCATTTCATCATAATGCTTGGACCCTGCCATTATGTACAAAATACAATTTCATTTAAATGACCACCTCTGGATTGGTTGCAGCAGTGGATCGATTTGAGGTAATTTTCGATTACTTTTTTGCACATTCAGACGGTATCTCGACGGTAACTTGACGAATGTAGATTTTCAAAAGCTCCAATATTTTTCGATTGTCTGCATAAACACAGTCTTTGAAGTAGCCCTACAAAAACAATCTAACAGCGTCAAATTGTATGATCTTGGTGACCAATTGAGGTTGCTAAAACATAAAATTACGTTTTCTGGGAACTTTTCATGCAATAAAGCCAAAATAGGTCATGTTTCGTGGCTTATGGCTTCGTCTTGTTAAAACCACATATCGTCCAGTTTATAATCTTCAATTGCACACTAAAAAAGTTAGTTATCATAAGGACATAGCACTCTGAATCGAAATGCGGATTATCCGCGACACTTTCCACACTAATCAAAGCGAAATATTTTCGACAGTGCATACATTGGAATGATACACAGACCTGAATACATCTGTAACACTTCCAGTCTCTGCAAAGTTATTTGTAATTTTGCCAATTAATTACACAGTAGTATGCCGATTATGACGACCATAATCATCTCACTTTTATAGTAAGCTTTAACTATTTTTCCGTGTTCTTCAGTTGTTAAACGATCCATATTCGTAATCAATGATTGATTTTGATAAAATATTTTAACGATTAAAACACGTTGGTTTATCGAATATTTTTCCTTAACAAATTTGCCACGTCTCTATTTCATGACTGCCAAAACTAATGTTTACCAAAATGGCGGCAAAACAAAGTAGTACACCTTCCCAACGGATACCCTGTAGAAAAACGATCTAGAAAAGCATAAAGGACCAAAATCAAATAAAATTGAAACTCGATAGTGAATTTAAAAACGAACATTATCATATGTTAATAAATTAATTCAATTATATTTCCATATGCTTTGACTTAAATTTAATTTATTATTTTCCCCAAAATGGAATAGTTAAGCACTAATTTTTGCAGGAACAAAATCATATGAATTTATTTCCAGTTCATTTGACTAAATTTAAATGAAAACTGAATCAAATAATGAAAGTGGAATACGGCTGATATCCGCATGCCATTACAGTTTTGCGATGACAATGCTAAAATGGCCACATCATTCCAGCTGTTGTCATATTTTAGAAATTAAAATCAAAGCTTCGAATGCCCGCATTATAAATTCTTTTCAAATTTGCCCAATTTGCTAAATGCAGCTTAGTATATAACTAAGTAGGTCGCTCCTCTTGAACACCACAATCATTATACGAATATGCCAATATAAATCAGTAATTAAAAATCTCTATAAAAATTTGCATTCATCGTACGTGTAATACTCGTACAACAAAATCCTTTATTTACCAACAACAACAAAAAACGAACACTGCAGTATCACCATGAAAAACAAGAGCATTTTTCATGGGTACACATGGACTATACAAATCCACCTCCGAAAAAAGCAAACAGAACGACAGTAGCGTAAAGAAAGAGGAACATCGGAAAAACTAGTTCAATTACTAGAGTACAAACACTCATATTCACACACACACACACACACACGCACACACACACATAGGTGCAATATCGGTGGCAATGCAGTATAGGTGCTCAACGGATAAACACTCAGCCAAGCAACCAGCCAGCCATCCAGCCAGCCAACCATCTAAAAAAAGCCAGGCAAACAAATTACGTTTAATCAAGTAGACAAACCTACAATTTATATCATAAAGTCAGGGAGAAGCAGAACAGAGAGGCAGGAACAGAGACAAGCAAGGCAAAATCTATAGAACAATTTATGACAAATTTTACCTAAGGCCATGTATGGAAATTAAGAAGTCTTTGATGGGCGACCATACCAATCCAGCAGATGAGATGAGCCGAGCCGAGATGGTGCTATAGATTGTAAACCAGCGTTAAAGAAGTACTTACCGCCACAGCGTTTGAATGAGCCAGAGTTTAACATGAATTTAAATAGCTACATGACGCGAATGCTGCTAACACAATTAATATGTTAATTGGCTGAAAAAGTCATTGGGGTTGAGTACGAAGACAACGGCGACATCGCAAGGAAGAGGTGCACAACAGGAAACACAACTGGATCAGTAACTGGAGCGTGGATGTCTCAGGACGTTCGCAATGTGGAGGCATACAAAGAATTTGCATACAAGCAGGATGTCATGCGCTTAGGTACAAGGGTAATTACGGAATCTGGCCATTTTATGGAAAATGCAATATATGTGGGGGTACTTGTTGGAATGGGTGAAATTGCCGGTTGTACAGTGTCTTGGGGAACATAAACTTGCCTCGTCAATGTGATCTATTTGAATCATTAACGCAAATGAGGTTAAATAATTGGCTTCCCTTCCATTGATATGCGGACCCAGCAAGGCACCAGAGGGTGCCATGTAGGGCCCCAAAGAAATAAATACCATCTGATAACTTATTTTAAGTAATTGATGGAGAGATAACAAACAAATCAAACATAGTAGAGAAATTATTTGCCATTACAATTACCTGAGTTAATTACAATGACTTTTGAGACAATCATTTCAGCACCTATGATAACTGTCTGTCTATGATATGATAACTGTCTGTAATATTATTAATAATAATAATGAATTAGGGTGAATACCTTTTACAACATTGTACTTTAAGAGGGTAAAACAACATTATACTTTATAGTTTTCTCTGTAGAAAAAGTGTGTACGCAAACACATTTCAATAGGAAACATTTCTATAGAAGAAGAAATTTATGTTGGTATACAAGGTACGGCTGCTCGACCAGTTTCAAAAGATGTGAACTAAAGAAAATTTAAAATCAACGTGAATTGAAGAAAATTCACTTCTTTCGATGTACTTAAGTCGAGCAGTCACACGTTCCATGCCAAAACTATCGTAATTGTGAAATTATTTTCCATCACAATTCCCTGAATTCATTACAACGACTTGTAGGTTATCCATTTCAATACCTACCATAACTGTCAGTAAAATTATTATTATAAATAATGAATTATGGCAAATAATTTTACGCCTTCGAAAACGATACATCACAGTTTTGAAGAAATGAAATTGAACTCGGATATGACGCCTTTGAAAGGAGCAGACGTATTAGTTCATTACAGTCCTTGCAAAGTTTTTCGCAAATTTTTTAATGTATTTTAAAAGCTTGATTTTTAAACATATTTAATATTCGGGTAGAAAAACACAAAAACTTTACTTCACACTCTACTCGGGGTCACAAACACCACAATATTCGATTTTCTCCAGTTGAAATTCACCTGGAGAAAATTAATTCAATAGTTTAATGTTAAGCCGGGAATCAATGCCCTTAAAATTCAGTTATAATGGCCATCAAACTTAAATGGAGAGTGCTAAGGGGTTTAGTCCCCCCTCCCCCAATCTCCTCCCACCACATGGGTTTTTTAGCACCCCCAAGATTTTTAGATTAGGTACATTGAATAAATTTAGCCCCCCAGAAACAATGAATGAATGAATGAATTTCGCTTCCCCAGAGAGAACTTATTAACACGTCAATGATGGGGCCAACAGAGGTATTGCCCAAAAACATGGTATACAACATTTCTATTGATAGTTAAATGCCTTTGTTTATGAGCAAAATTCCAAAAAAGAATAATTTAAAACCCGCATTATAAACACGAAAGGAGCAAAGGAGCTTCTTTTATATTTGTGAATCGTCTTTTCATACGAATATTTATGTTTTGTGTTTATTGAAATCAAATCCTTTGATCTACCAGGTTGAAAAGTGGTACAAAAATGTACCATAGGTTGAGTTTGAAATCGGACTAAATTGGACCACACAAAAACCGAACCTTCTTCCCAATAATTATGAAATTTTGAAGATTTTTAAAAATATTGCACAGGCGGCACAAACGGGTCCAATAACTGGGGAAAAATGTACCTATGCAAGGCATTTCCAGTGTTTCCTCAAACAATCGTAATATTTATTCATTAATGAAAAGGTGTGAGCGTAAAAATCATTAGAATCTTATCCAGAAATACTGTAATTCAACGTACAGAAGCAAAATTGCAGCTTTCAGAAGCCATACTCTTAGAAATTATAGAAGCTTATCAGTACAATTCATTCTCTTTTGCAGAATTAAGTCTACTAAATGCCCGATGCCTGCTAAATTATTTAGTGAGATTGAACGGAAGATATGAATTTGTAGAATATATGATTTAATTTAGGTAATTTGTAGGGGAATTGCCGGTAATTCATTATTTGCGCAGGAGGTAAAAGAAGAAGTACGGCAATGATTTAAATTTTCATTCATTTAGTTTATCAGCGTGCCAAATTTGATTGAATTCAAGACGTGGAAGTTATGAAGTTAATAACGAATAGACTAGATCGGTCACATGCATAGGAGGGACAAGAAGGCGTGGTTTATGGTCCCTTTTCTTAAATTCACCATTTCTTAATTCTTATAGAGAATAGCATGTGGATATATTGGCGAAAAATTTAGATTATTTCAATTTTCCAATTAGTAATTACGGAGAAAAAAATTCATTTTTAAAAATCGTTCTATTTGTATGGGAGGTATCAGAATGGTAAAGTTTTCATACCCAAACCTTATAAAATAATGCAACGAACAACAATTTAGGTTACTGCAGGTTACGTATGTATGATGAGTTATAGTTAGGAAACTGAATTTTGAAAAATCAGTGAATTTGTATGGGAGGTACCATTTGTAATATATACGAGGACGGTGGCAAAACTAGACGACCTAACAAAGAAGACAAAAAAGTTGGGAGCATTTTTATTTATTTTTCAACACAGCATCCTTTTAGCTCGATACACTTTTTCCAACGACATTCAATAGCTTTTATACCCTGTTTATAGTAAAAACTGTAAAATTCCTCAGAATAGCCATGAATCACAGACTCCACCCCTTCATTGTTGGCAAACCTTTTACCACCGACCCATTTTTTCAAGTTTGGAAATAGAAAATAGTCTGAGCGATCTAAAGCTGGTGAATAAGGTGACTGATTAAGCAATTCGAACTTTAATTCATTAATTTTGGCCATCGCAACAGTGGATAAGTGGACCGGAGCATTGTCTTGATGAAACAAAACTTTCTTTTTCACAAAATGCGGCCTTCTCTGCATAGTTTCATCATCTAAGCGCTGCAATAAATATTGAAGGTTTTTCCTTTCTGAAAATGATCAATAAAAATAATAGCAGACCTTGCCTACAGATGGAAGCGTCTTCGCCTTCTTTGGACACGATCCTCCCTTTCCAGTCCACTGCTGTGACTTATTCCTTTGTCTCAGGTGGGATGTGGTGGACTCATGTTTCATCCATGGATATAAGTGGACGCAAAAATTCGGTTTCTTTACGATTCTGTTTTTGCTCTACTAAAAGCAAGCGCGGCACCCATCTTGCGCACAGCTTTCCCATCTGCAAATCTTCGGCCAATATATGTACGATTTATAGCAATTTTTGGAAATGCCTATCATTTCAGCTAGCACACGCACCTTCAGCCGACGATCATCCAAAACTATTTTGTGGATTTGCTTAACCATGTCTGCCGTGGAAACCTTAATTGGTCTAGTGGTCGTATGGCCTTGTCTAAACTCAACTATCTCATATGTTACGGTGTATATGAAGGATCGAATTCCCCCTCAGTATGATCTAGCTCCGAGACCGGTTGGACTGAGACCTTACAAATGGAAATATAGAATTACATCTCGGTGATCAGTTTTTCCAAGTTTAAAAATTCACTGAAATTTACGTTTGATGGCTCAAATAGAAGTAGCACCGCTTTCATATGTATATTAGGCTGTACCAAGTTTTAAGAAGTTCTACAAGCCAACAAGCCAATAGACTTAAAAAGTCATGAAACGTATTTGATCAAGATGTATTTGGCACTTTAAACCCTAAGTGCATACTAAATAAGATATATCTTCATTCCTTCTGCTTAAGTTGAAAAAAGAGGAATATTGGTTATATCATGTATGGAACGCATCCGACTTTCACTCGTCCACCTATCTGACTAGTCGGTATATCAACCACGACACTGTAATTCATATTGAAAGGCATACGAACTTCGGCTCGGCTGAATTCAAAGCCATTTTTTATTTTAATCTAAATATCCACTTGCCATTTTGTAAAACACTTGTCTGGCGCTTTTGTCTATCTTTCGACTCCAATTCCATTAGGATTAATGTCATTTGTATTCATAGAACTGGTCATGATTTTGACCACTGTGTGCCGCCTGACTTTAAAAGTGGAATATTCAGTCGTTACAACAACAGCAACAAAATTCATATTAAGGTAGTTAGTAATTATGGCCTTTTGTATGTGCATTTGAGTCTGTGCGGACGTGTTGCCAATGGCTGTTATATGAATTTCAGTCATAAATTAAGAAAATGATTTATTATAAATCATTTGTCATACTAAGTTGCGTCTTTCATTCTTTTTTGTTTTTTATTTTTGGTTTATGAGTAACTGAGGCGACATTTAAAATCCTTAAAAGCTACTGCAGGGGCCACCAAACGCGATTTTTCACTTAACGATTTGTCATTTTGCATAAATTTGCTGGCCGATCGAACAGAATCGACGAGAGTGGTATCTGGCCATTCGAATCCAGCAAAGATTGTAGTCTAGCTTTAAGAAGACAACAACAACAACAAAAAGTAAAACAAATAAAATTTGTGAACTTGTTTTCGGTGATTGTAGTCGAAATTAGAGAATAATTAAATGTATGTTAGATTTGTTTAGAGCGAATTGTTGTTTTTACGTTTGGGAAATTAAATATCGCCTAAAACGCCCTGGCTGCTAGACGCTAATGCGGCCCACCATCATGTTGCAAATAGAAATTCAACGACTTTGTGGCACCAACAATTGCGCGTGGCACTTAGCTGAACGTTGAAATCTATAAATTTTTGCTGCGGCTTTAAGTCTTTAAGTCTTTGGGGATTCGATTGAAGTTTTTCTTTTCTTGTTTTTCATAAAAAAAGAAGTGGTCGATCACTTCACAAATACCCATAGCTAAGCACTCGTGGACCCCTTCAGCCCAAATTGTGGACACACAAACGCGAACAGAAGAAAAAAAAAATGCAAATGTTTGGAAACTAAAGCGGAGGCCTGAACTTGTTTGCTGGTTGTTATGGCCAACAGGCATTAATATTGGTTATTCTGTTTTTTTTTTACCTTAATTTTCCTTCTTCACATGGATTTTTTACAACGCAGCTAACAATTTCTGGTCTCCATGTGTGTTATGGAAACTTCGCCTATTTGCATTTAATTTAAATATCTTTTGGGGAAGCAACCTACAGAGACACCGGAAGAAAACCAACACCTGTGAACGTGAAAATGTTTAGTAGAGAAGGATGCCTGGCTTGTATTTTATGTGACAATGTGAATAAAATCTCAGTGTGTTATAGTAATTAATTCTGCAGGATGCTCAATGGGTTAGGAAACCCAAATCTTGGAGACTAATTGCGGTATTAATGTTGCAAATAAACAGGTGGACAGAATTTCAAATTATAACTGAACCGTAAAGATTTTCTTAAGCTTAGGAGACTCATGTCTTGAAGATTAATCACAATATCAAAGCTACGCACGGACTTGCAGATAGAACTTAAATTATAACTGAACCATAAACATTTCCGATAGTATGTTTCGGTCTGTAGCGAGGACGACATCTAATTTGGAGACAACATTTAATATTGAAATGATATACGTTTGCAATCAAAAGTTTCTCGTTCTTTTTTTAATTTAACCATACAAAGGCGACTGGATGACAATTTTTCGGAAACTCTGTTGAATCTTTGTCATGCAGTATTTTATCGATCATAACAAAAATATGGATCTTCCACAAACTTCGTCTGTTGGACATGCGATTGCCTAAATATGTAGTTCGATTCATAGAAAAGAAAACTAAAAACAGTTAAATGTTGATTGAAATTAATTCTCTCTAAAGATTATTAATGAGTTTTAAAACTAACGCAGAAATTTCATCAAATGAACTGACTTTCACATACCAGCAACCAACAACCTTTTGCGTTGGTGCAAAATTTTGCTCGTCGCCAGAAGGGGCGGTCAATTCTGATCAAACATTTCTTTGAATTAACGGCCAACTCATTTTGTATGGGTTATACCCTATATGTATATTATAATGTAATCCATTTGCACATCATAATTTTAAGATTATTAAAATCCTGAGACCTCCTGAATTATACTGAATGTAATGCAATTGATTGGAAGAAATGAACATAAGAATATGTAGGTTAAATTAGGTTAATTGTATGAAAGATACCAGAAAAGGCTTGGACAGCTTTAGAATTTTCAAACTTAAGTTAAGCTGTTTGCGAATAAGAAGTTACTTGCTAGATTAGATTTAATGATTAAATTTTGCCAGGAATCAGAAACTTGTTAAGAGGAAAACAAACTAAAATCATTACAGCTAGCAAATCAGAAATTACATAGGGAAGATTAGCAGACTGTTTCCATAAAACAAATCACTCAATTCATTTGCAAATCAAAGTAATATCTGTACTCGCATGTGTTCTGTTTTGTAATTCAAATAGATTTTCGCTTTGAAGAGCTTTTATTTTTGTTAAGCAGGGTTACAGCAAAACTAGAATTTTTGTATAAAACAATATGAAGAAATGTTGACAAAATTTTGAAAAAATATATAAAGGCAACGTTGTTTTTTGAAAACCTTGATAATTAGCGAAAACGTTCATACCTTTTATAGATCCCAGAAAACCGGCCAATTTGTATGGAAGGGGTCGAAAATAGCGTGACAATACTGTCAAATTTCATTTTTAACCTATGATTACAAAACGCTTAAGGCGTATCAAATAGAATTGCATTTAGTGTAACTAAATAAAGTATCTTAAAGTCATCCTAACAACCAGAGACCATCACGAAATTTCAGCTTCCTTTTGATTTTCATATTGTAAATTTATCTAAAGTACGTCAGAAATTTGATTCTGATTCATATTTGAAACAATAACTCACTTCATACATTGATTCTTAGCTGAAACAAAGTTGGAAACTTAAATTGATCCTGTTTCTGTTTTAAAAAGTAATAAATCACATATTTTGATATGCTAAACTAAAACCGAAATGTACTTTTATGCAGTGTCGTTTATAATCTGAATCAGAACTGCACCAAATGCGGTTTCATTTCTTAACTGAGAAAAAGGCCTGGCGCAAAAGATAAAAATGCTTAATTTACGATACCAGGCTCTGAGAAATTTTCACAGTTAGCGAAAGAAATTATCTGTGTTTTTAAATTGAAAAATTTCAAATGAAATACAAAACAAACAAATAAATAAAAGATTTCATAAACTAAATCAAAATCAAAAATTTTCAAATAAAACACAAACAAAAGGTTTCATAAACTGAATTAAAATCAAAATATTTCTAATTCTAATTCTAATAATCTAATATATCTAATTTCGTTTTGGTTGTATGAAACAGAAACAAAATTCAATAATATTTTGATTAAGTGTACGGAATTGGAATAAAAATTTGGTATGTTTTTGATTTGGATTCCATAAACTGACACAAAACAAAATGATTTTCGTGGGTGCCAGAAAGGACTAATTGATATACTAATTGATATCATTATAATCCTCGGTTGCGATCTTGCTAAACGTGAGGCTGCGATATTTACGACAATATCGTGTCTACCATCTAGCCGGTCCGTTAAAAAGATAGACGGATAGTGCTCAATTTGTTTTAATGCCATAAAACAGAGGTTCTCAAACTTATTTCGTCTACCGCCCACTTTGAAAATCAATTATTTTTCGTCGCCCCCCAAATTTGTTTACTTACTAAATCTTAAATACCAGAAACACATACATTACTTAAATTAATTTTATTACAGCAAGCTATATTAGTCTGGTCTGGAGCTTTAACTTACAATGTAAGTCTTACATTTTAAACTAGACTTGATAGCAATTAAAAGGCAAATTTATTGTATTGAGAGTATCATTTTTGAATAAATGAAAAGAAAGTAATCTAATGTGATGGATGAATCTGATGATTTTTAATAAGTTTGTTTATATCAAGTTCGAATTTACTTAAAAACAGCCGCAAGTCGCCGCGTTCGGTAACATGGAAACGGTTTCTCTTTCTGGTAAGCAACGTTGACACAGCATTAAACCCACGTTCACACAAATATAACGATGGGAATGATATCAAAAATCGTTGAACGATCGACCACAATCCAGGGAACAATTGCGGAATTGGTTTTTGTAGCCAAAATTCTTGGTATCCATTTTTGAACTTGATTTTTATTTCCTCGTTCGTTGTCAGCTCTATAAGCTCTTCTTCCAGATGGGATCACATTGCTGTGTTGACATTTGAAAAAGGATCCAACACCCAGTCTGGTACTTCCAATTTCAAAATGTCCTGGAATCGTTCTATCAAATCACTGTTTAGGTTTTCCAAATGTTGGCAATAGTCAAACAAGTCGTCGTTGTTGTAGGATACTGATAAATTAGGAAAATTGTGGAACTTACGTGTGGCTACGAAAGCAGCAACAACATTTTTTGTTTTTATTAAATTCAAGTCGTCACCTTGAAGTTGGAGATTGACATCATTAAACAATTTATAAAGGTCTGTCAAATACGCGATATCATTCTTTGATGTGACGAGGTTGTCGCGCACTTTCATGTCCTGGTCACCAAAAATGTTGATAATCGTAGACAAAAATGTGTAGGTAAAATGAATCCAAACGCTGACTTCAGAGAAACATATTTCGAACATTTGATAAGAAGTGTTGTTGTGGTCGTGCCGAATTTTTGCATTGGATTTCCTATGACTTGTTGATTAACGGGAACTTATTTCATTGTCATACATATTTGTGAACACTGGGTCACCATGTATTAAAACATTGAAGTCATATTTAAGGCAACAACTTCTTTATGTCGTTGGAACGTGTATGGAGACATGACATTTTTGGCTTGACTTTTCCTCTTCCTTCTTCACCATTCCTCTATATGACGAATTCTTGTTTGTTTGTGCGCATTTGCGTTGCTGCGTTGGTTTTGTGTAGTTATTGAAGAAGTTTCAAAATAGATTCAAGATTCAAACTCCCGCAATTTTCTCTAAGTTCATTATCGCCCCTCTCTAGGCCGCCATCGCCCACTTTGAGAAACAGTGTCATAAAACATACTTCAGCAAGCAATACATGGCATTTTAAATGTTTCCTTTTTCCGTATATTGTTCATTATTCATTAGCCATTATTCGTCCTGTTGGTGGTGGTCTGAGTGTTTATACAGGGTGGCGCAATAATAATTACCTAATTTCACTGATTCCTCATTTTTTGGGTTTACTTGAAGTCAATCATTGGTACGGACGGACCCCCAGATATCGGCAGTCTCAAACAAAGACGGGACAAAGAATGGCAAATTTCTTACCTGAAGAGAGAAAGTGTTGAAAAACGCAGTCAAATTGCATCAATTGTTATATGACATGTTATGACGTTCTGGAGTTATGGAGGAAGATACAGACGGCTTTTTGTTACCCGAACGAGTTTGCAAATCAATTTTTTTGAATATCGCAACGTAAAACGTGTCATCTTTAGATGATATAACATTTCATCTGGGGATCTACCTAATTTGTCGATTTTTTTGTTCATGCAATTCAATGCGATGCTCAAATGGAAGAAGTGTTCATCGATGAGATCGGAACAAACAACAATTGAAAGCAGCAACACCTAATGAATACCTAGGGTGGAATATTGCTTCACAATTGCAAGACGATCATTACTATGCGATGGAATAATTCCATGGCCTCTTGAGTAATATCCGGGTAGCGCATATTTGTTTCAATGTTCCACTCAATCTCAATTGTATTCGGTAGATAGTCTTAGTGGTTTGGTTCGATTTGAGCATCTCATAATACAAGACGCCAAGTGGATCTCGCCAAATTCACGATTCCAATTTTTAGCAGGAATATTCGGTTTGGTTGCCTCTGATGAAGCATGACCACGTTGTTTTCATGAATTCCTCTCCTGTGGTTTGTATAGAGTGGAGCATAAGTAACGTTAACGGTGACTATATTGAATGCTTTCTTGTGCATCATTTGGTTTTAACTCATAAACCAATTGCATCTTATATGGGAAAAGATGTAACGTATGCAAAATTCTTTGCAAAGACCGCCTAGACATCTCTAACTGCTAAGAACTTCGTCTGGTGGAAGCTTCGAGGTCTTCCTCAATACTTGCATGCACTCGAGCAATGGCCACTTCATTTCGAACTGCACGACGTCTTCCAGTACGCGGAAGATCACAGACAGCACCTTGTTGCCCAAAATTCTAAACCAATCAGTAAATTGTTGGAGCGCAAGGAGCATTTCGAACATGAAAGACATGATCTGAATAACCGAATGCTGACTTCCAACGTAAAATTTAACAACTTTGTTTCTTTGTTCTGTGCTGAGCCTTTATTTAGTTAATTCTTTAGACGGAAAGAAGACTTCAACAAAAAATGTATTCACTGATCAAATTTTAACGTTCCTTTAGCGCCACCTTATAGTATCGTATCATCTCTTTCCATCACCAGTGAGTATACGATGCAAAAAACTTATTCGTTTATGCCTAGAAAACATGAGGATTGACATTGTCCCAAATTGACCATTTCTACTTGTCGAACACATTTATCAAGAAATGCACCTCGGAGTCCGTCCTCAACTGCCCCAGAATTCAGTCAGCAAACGCACGATGCTGTCTATGATCCTTATTTGGATTTTGTACTAAAGTAGGCTCTGGTCTCCAAGCAACATTCGGCAAGTTAATGTCTGCGAAACGCTGGGTTCGTGTGGCCTGCGCGGAATTGATTTTGCCGGCTTCAACTGCACATTCTCTCGGACAACGGCGACGGTTTCGACAGATCTTCATGTTTTAGACAGACCTACACATTCTCCCGGATAGCGCCGACACTTTCGACAGATGTTTCGTTTCGTTAACATACTGGTGTTGATAAATCGTTCGCGAAGTCGTGTTTAGCTACCAATAGTCAACTGGGAAAGATGATCAGGGCGACTGAGACGGATCGCGCGTATGGTTGTCGTAAGAGAGCACTTATTCTGATAGTAAACTTTCGTCAATTGCTCGACGGTGTTACTCCTCAAAAATGATATTATTTACTAGTAAGTTTATATCGTCGTTCTTTAAAAAATGCTTCAAAGTCACTCGTGACCATGGGTGACTAGGATAATAATAGTAATAAAAAGACTCACGCTCCCATCTCTGCTTGTAGAGCAGTGGATCTGATTGCAGTTTCCGTATGTGCAGCCTCATTTTCTATATATCAAGCCAAGTATTTCATATTTCAAAGATATTGCCGTTAACACAGAATGGGAAATTGGATGCGGCACTTTTAGCAACTTTCAGTTCCAAAATGTAATATCCCAAAAAGATAGAAAACTAAAATCAGAAATGTCGATATCAGAAATGTGTCCGTCAGATATTTTTGCCTTTACTCGTTTGGCACCCATAGCCGGCCTTCTTTTTGTATACAACCTTATTAAATTGGTTCCAAATGGCGGCAATATTTAATTTAGTTCTGTCGGACAGTTGTCGATCGGACTCATCAATTTCCATTGGCCTTCCGCAATGTGTTGCATTTTTGATATCAAAATTATCGGCACGGAATCAGTGAAATCAAAATTGGACAGAATTGGTTACAGTACCAGGACCATAAATTCTACTCACATTTTCAGACTATTCACATTTTTCGTTTTCATCTTTACCGAAGAAAAACTATAAAATATTGCAAATTTCCTCTTTGATGGTGTCCATCTTTGACGTGTTCTCAACAAATACTCTATGAAGCAACCACAAAAATCTCTGAGCTGTTGTTTGAGCAAGAAATCGTATCTTTCTATCGCCATCTAGCGTGATCCAATCGCACTTATACAATGTGGGATGCAAATTACTAAAGCCATCTATTGGAAAAACAATGAATTTCTTTTCACTACACCTTTGTACATTGTTTCGACTTGCGAACGACTGCATTTCGTTTACTAAGATATGATATGTGTGCTTCGTCCTTCCTTAGTCGACCAACATTGCTGCATATCCGATAACAATTTTTCCAGTGTACTCACAAATGCGTGCGTGTGTGTGTGTTGCCTCTATCTCTGCCAGACCATTCAAATCGTTCATATCCATTATAACTAGGCGCTACTTGTTGTTGTCAAAACTTTCATAAACATAAAACTACTTGTTTTCTAGCGCGGCTACCACACATTCGCTCGCTCGCTCGCTCGAATTCCATGTGAATTTGAAATGTGGTAGGTAAAATGTTAAACCGCCTATTTGGAGATTGTAACAAGGTAATTATGTGAAAAACATTTCAGCAACTTGCTGCCACAGCAAATAGCAAACATATCCGTGACAATACAACATAAATCTCATATTCTTTAATTAAAATTTCTTTAAATTGTGGTAAAATACTTTTACTTTCACCTTTAAGAATTCATATTAAAAATCAATCTTCTCCAACAACATTTTAAGCTCTATCGCAAGGGAAAAAATGTAATAAAATCCAGGCAGGCAATAACAATAAATTTAATGACTTTAAATATGGAGAATGTGAAGAAATATGGCTGTGTATTACAGTTTTTTCTCTCTTTCTAAAGAAGAACATTAAAATTTGTTGTTCCTTTTGCCCAAACATTTGCCAAAAATATCATTTTATTTTTATATTTATTCTTATATTATTCGCTTTCCCCAATTTGATTGTATTTTGATATGAGGTGGATTTGCGCTGCAACTTTTTTTTTAAATAAACTCACTTGAGGCAAAGAATTATTGAGTCAACTGGATTTTTTTGGGTGTCATGAATGAAAACGAACAAACAAACGGCTTTACTTCCACTTTGGCTTTAAAATTGCCATTTCATAAATATTTCCTTATGAGATTTGTCCCTTCCATTTGTTTGCATTCACGTTGTTGGTATAAACTCTTACACAAGTTTTGTTATCCTGCATATGGGTCTTTTGCCAAATATGCCAAAAATTACATTGTTACTTAACACAAAAAAAGGAAACATCAACCCCATATATTCGTACATCTTTCCATCATCCAGCCCCTATTTATGTTCGAGCTTTTTCTTCTTCCGACCAAAAGAGTGTCATACTTTTTTATATATGATTTTTCTTGGTTTTCTTCTCTTAAGAATTATTTAGAATCAGAAAAGTTTACAAAGAAAATACCTAAAATTGCAATTTAATTTATTTTTGTATTGTAAAGTTTGAAAACGACTCCAATTTGCTGTGAATAAAATTTTGACTGCGAAATCCAATTTCTGCGGAGAAAAACAAGATCCTTAAGATGAAGGTGATATTCAACAATTCATATGGAGAGAAGCACTAAATCATATCAGGTCACAACACTGGATAAAAACATTCATACGAATATTTGCGACACGTAAAGAAGTTTAAAAAGTATGTTCAACACACATGATAAATAAACAAGTGAATCAAAAGTCTTGCAACTCCCAAACGTTTACGTTTACTCAATCTTTAGACACCAACGAAACGGCAAATAAAGGGTGTCCCAACAATAACGCAAGATTTAAATTTGGCGCCATTCGAAGCGTCATTGTTTGATATTTGAATAATTGTTGTTGTTTGCTAGTAGAAGGTACGAGGTTAGTAAAAATGGAGCGCTACACGAATGAACAACGCATTCTCATTGTGAAATTGTTTTACCAAAATGTTGAAAGTTTTGCGGCTACAGTTCGCAAATTGCGATCAATTTGGGGTCCCAACAATGCTGCATCTTCATGCATACAAAGTTCAATTGACTCAGGAACTGAAGCCAGCTGACCATGGACAGCGAAGGGAGTTCGTTAATTGGGTATTGGAGAGACAACATGAAAATGCTGATTTTGCCGATAAAATCATCTTCAGTGACGAGGCCCATTTCCATCTTGATGGTTTCGTCAATAGGCAGAATTGTCGCATTTGGGCTGAGGAAAACTCTCGAGTGATTCACGAGAAGCAAATGCATCCTCAACGTGTCACTGTGTGGTGTGGATTTTGGGCTGGAGGAATCATTGGACCTTTTTTTTATGAAAATGAGGCATGTCAAACGCAAACAGTCAATGGTGTTCGGTATCGTGAAATGATAACTAGTTTTTTCGAGCCTAGCATTGAAGAAATGAATGTGGAGGGCATGTGGTTTCAACTAGACGGCACCACATGTCATACAGCCAAAGAAACAATTTAATTGTTGCATCAGTCATTTCCTGGTCGTGTTATTTCCAGTTTTGGAAACCAGAATTGACCGCCAAGATCGTGCGATTTAACACCATTAGACTTTTTCTTTGGGTTTTTTTGAAGTCGATGGTTTACGCGAATAATCCTACAACGACTCAAGTCTTAAAAGAGGAAATTGGACGCTGCATTAATGAAATACCGCAGCATTTATGCAAAACGGTAATTGAAAATTTCATTAAAAAATCCCTTGTGTGCCAGCAAAGCCGCGACGGCCATCTGCCCGATGTGTTGCTCCATACATAACCTCATTCTGTCTACTTTACGATATAATAAAGTTTCACGATTTTTTTTTTTTTTTTTTTAATATCTGTGTTTTATTTAAAATTTAAATCTTGCGTTCTTGCTGGGACACCCTTTATAATTTCAATTGTCTATAACATAGTTCGACAAAATATAAACTTTATCATTTGCCAAAGATTTGAAGATAGTTTCAGACACATCTTAATGTATAGAATTCGAAAATGCTGCCAACAATTTAATTATTTTAACTTAATTTAAGAGTCGTTCGTTATCGTAAAATGTCCGTTCATAAAACTAATTAAAAAGACAGATTTCTGCATAGTTGGCCGCCAATAAGACTTGGGCACGGCAGTTAGCATATTGTAAGGTTATCTCGATGGTATGTCTTGATTTGATATTGATCTGGACATTTACCTTATATGTAGTAAATTTCTACGTATGAGAACTTTCCACATTCTATTATTTGCGAAAAGTTTATGAAGATTATGTTTATAAAATACTGCAGCAAAAGCTTCAAAGAAGACACTTATAGAGGACCCACTATAGAATTTTTTTAATTTAAAATTACATACAAAATTACTTTTCTCTTACTTACTTACTCATACATATATCATAGAAGAAATGTGTGATAGTAATTCTCTTTGCCATGGTCACACATTTCTATATGAAAGATCCTGAACAAAAACTATTTTTCGGAAGGTACAACTTGTTTGGAGAAGTATTTTCAAGCAAAGGTTTTTTGAAGACATATACGAGACATATAATTCAATATTTCCATTTGAGAATCCTCCGACCGACCTTCGTTTACGACTGCCAAATATTGGGTAGCAGAGTTTAAACGAGGCCATACAATCTGCCAAGAGGAACACCAAACAATTTAGGTGTCCACGCCAGACACGGTTTGTAAAATCCACAAAATGGAATTGGATGATCGTCGCTTGAAGGTGGGTGTGCTAGCTGAAATGATAGGCATTTTAAAAAGTTCTATACACTGTATGTTGACCGACGATTTGGAGATGGGGAAGCTGTGGGCGAGATGGGTCCCGCGCATGCTCTCAATAGAGTAAAAACAGTGTCGTAAACATGTTTTAGTAGAGTGTCTGGCGATGTTTTACCACAATAAAACACATTTTTGCGTCGATCTATAACCATGGATGAGACATGGCCCCACCACTTCACACCTGTGACAAAGGAACAGTCAAAGCAGCGCGGTGGAATGGGAGAATCGTGTGCAAAGCAAGCGAAGACGGCTGCAGAAAAGGTCGTAGCGTCTCTTTTTGAGATGTGCATATTATTTTTATTGATTATGTTCTGAAAGGAAAAAACATCAACGGCGAATATTACGCTAATTTATTGCAGCGTTTAGGTGATGAAATTATGGGGGGAAAAGCCGCATTAGGTTAAAAAGAAAGTGTTGTCTCATCAAGCCAGTTCACTGCGATGGCAAAAATTATTAAATTAGTTCCATCGAACTATTTTCTATTTCCAAATATGAAAAAATGACTCGTTGGTAGAAGATTTGCCAACAATGAAGAGGTGGAGTCTGCGGTTGATGGCTATTTTAATGAGTTTGATAGTTCTTACTATAGACAAGGTACATAAGCTATTGAATATAGCAGTTAAAAAATAAAGAACATTTTCCCAACTTTTTTGTGTCTTCTTCGTTAGGTCGACTAGTTTTGGGACTGCCCCCGTATATTTAGAACAGAATGTTTTTATTGGAAAAATCGGTACATACAAAATTGCCGCATTACTGACTGACTGACTGATTATCGCTCACTTCAAACGACTGAAGTTATAACCACGGAATTTGAGATACGTGCGTTATAAGAAAAGGTTTCCCAACATTCGTACTTTCAGGGCTAACAATTGGAGTTCGTATGCCCCTTCTGGAGGCAAGCACGCAATAAGGAAACACTTTTGGAAAATTCGCGCTCTTGCGGATAAAAAGATGGTAAATAGCGGAAATCAGGTACTATCGCCTAGTTCAGACAGAGCTAGAATCATGAAAATACGTGTCCATAATCCATTTTGGAGTAGAAACACAGTAAGAGGTGATTTTTCAAAATTCGTACATTTAGAGGCAAAAACAGGGTGAAAAGAGTCAAATCTAGTATCACCGCCCATCCCTCATCTTTACAGCTACAATCGTGAAAATTGTTGTCCGTATTCCCCTTCCAGAGTAACCATGCGGTAAGAACATTTTTGAAATTCGTGCTTTTGGCGATGAACACAGTATAAACGGAGACAAATCGGATGTCATCGGTCGTTTTAAACCGCAGGAACTGGGATTACGAAAATTGGTGCCCATAATCCATTTCTACAATAGAAACCCGATAAAAACGGATTTTTCAAATTTCGTACTTTATAGATCTCTTGCCCCTTTGGATCCTATTGCAATTCGTCGTGCGACGGAATTCAACACCAGGAAAGGGTATATACTGACGGCAGCGGACTGGCCAATTTAGGTGGTAGAGAGCTGAACTTAAGGGACCCTTGGACGAATGTGTCTTGTCGGGTTGGCAAACACGTTGGGAAAAGAATTATAACGGACGGGCTACATTTAGGTTTTTCCAAGATTGTAGGTTAGGTTAGCAGAAACCTTGAATTTCGCTTGCTGCAGAAGAGAGATCTATCCGATCGCGAGTCGTGCAATTGCGGTGCATTAGTCTAAGACAGACGGTATGTGTTGTCCGAATGTCTTTATATAAAAATACAAAAGGAGCCTCCAGGTATTAGCGATATTAAGGTCAAGTGATGACTCGATAGTCACTAATATGCTCTC
>JAHXMU010000584.1:404853-434901 GCA_019455685.1 Philornis downsi
TTCACGGCGAGACTCACGATTTTTTTTGGATTCCAATTTTTTCGGCTTATGAGGACAAACATGATTACAAAAATGGTACCATCGTCCAAGATAAACGACGTGTGCTAGAATAATCAAAATTGATGAAATCATTACTATTATGAGGCAAATCCTACTTTAAGGTGATCAAACAGTTATCGCAAAATTGGTGCACTAGGCTAGACAAAGTTAAAGTCATGAAGTCGGAAGTGTAAATTCCTCTGGCAGGATGTGCGTACGACGAAGAATAACTTTCAAAAACTATTACTTTTATGGATAGATTAAGAGGTTAAAAAATTATTGAAACTGAAACCATCGATGAGTTCCTCTTAAAAAATTAATTCCAATTTAGCAAAGTAATTCAAAATATTGAAAGATTATGAAAAAATATAAGGCCATGATCATTCTGTCAAAGAAAAAGATCAGGAATTCGCGAACAAAACAGAGAAAATATTTATTATTCGTTCAAATTTATTAAATCGCCTTCGAAGTAGTCCAATATTGAAAATTTGAAAGGCGTTCTTCCTGAAAATACTTTAACTCTTAGTGCGAATTGCTTTTTATTTCTTCAATCGACCGAAAACGGACATCTCAAAATTCTAATTTGAGATTTCGAAAGAGGAAAAAGTCAGTCGGAGTCATATCGGGTTTGTTCGATGACATTATATTTGTTGAGTTCTTGGCCAGAAGTTCGTTTATAATGAAAGTCTTGTGAGATGGTGCATAATCGTGATGCAAAATCTATGATAGAATACTCATACTCTGTAAGTATTAATCTCGAAGTAGCCCAGGTGAGTAATTCAAAATGTTGAAAGATTACAAAAAATTGAATGCCGTGGGCAGTGCAGCTTTGGGCATGTGGACGTGTTTTTGTCTAAAAGCTGTTCAAGGGTCATTTAAAAGAAAAATTTGTCTGTTGATCTTCTTTATTATTTTCTGCAGTCGCTTGGACCTAAATATATATAAAACCAATACTGATTCATATTTTGCATACACCACATCATATTGTAGAATGTAAATAAAAATTTGCAATCAGCCTTCCTCAAATTCATCTTCTTCAGTTCAAATTTATTAAATTGCTGCAAAAATTCTTAAGTAGTTTCGTACCTTTCGCCATTCACAAATTTTGAAGTGCTTTCCACATCTCGTAGGGACGTTTGTTACCACGAGCATAAAGCAAGACTTGCCTGAATTCCTTACAATTCAGGAGGCGCACGTAGTAACCATACATGTTAGAAGCACGGCTGTGTGTACCTCGCTTCTTGTCCCACTCAATGCTTCCGGTTCTGTGGAATAGTGATTCAATCGACGACCCAAAACATTGTCGGGGACATGGCCTTCTGCGGCGTTGTTCTTTGGGCATGAAGGATATGTTGTTTGCCATGAATATAACATAAAATATATTTTACTGGCTGGCATTGTTGATGGGGTTTGTATTTGTGTTGGGATTGTTTGTAGAGCATTCCTTTTTGTGTTGACTCCTCGAACCGTAACGTTATAATTCGTCCTGTATGTGAATGCAAGCGTATTTGTGTGTAGATTTACCAAACTGTGATTCGGGCTGCATGTGAGTGCGAGTGAGTGAGAGAGCGATGTGTTATCCTGACTCAAGTAGGTATTTGTACTCGTATAAAACAATTGAAGTACAAATCTTCAAAGTTCTTTTGTTTTGTGATTTCGAACACGTGTTGATGACAACATTTTTCGTCTGTACAAAAATACTTGCTCACGTATGTAAGAAGTTGTATCCATCTTCGTGTGTTTGATAGTGTTCAGCTATGTAATGTGATAAATTCATATTTTTGGAACTCATACCACATTGTAGGATGGGAACCAATATCAGGAATGTTGAATTTAATATTAAGAAATTAGCTCTTGCCGAAAATATCGATAAATGTGTGTCTGTTATACAAATCAATGTGAGATTTTCGCAGCAACTATGATGCGAAGAATACAAATTGAAATAGCGCCGCCATTATGGTTACAAATACAGTCCCAGTAAAAAAATAGCTAAAACGATCTGGTAATCATTATCTGGAAATGGTGAAAAATTGGATAATCATGGATGAATTTAACATAAGCTTATGATAGGAGAGGTGCTGTTCTTTTTGATAAATTTTTACTGCCCTTTCACCAGTTTCTCTAAAGCAATGTAAACTCTTTACATAATTTTTCATGAAATTTTCTTCTTTTAATCAGAATTTTAATTAACATTTTTAATCAAAATAATTAATTTATGTCATTATCGAATAACAATATTAAAAACATGTAGAATAGTTTTAAATTTCTGCAACTGAAACGAAACAAAAATACTAAACAATTTTACTATTCTCACAACGACTACCGGTTATAACGCCTTAATTTCATAGCCCTTTTGCCCCTTTGATGTAATTAAAAGAGCATCCCAAGAAGCAAAAAATATAGCATACGTGAAATTCTTAAAATGCCATTCTTATGGAATGACTACCACTTTTTTGCTACGTTGTTATTGCTTTGTATGTTGGCTTGAAAACTAACCATCGTTAATGAGAAATTACATTTATGTGTGAAAAATATCGGACTATTACGTTGTTGCAAAAACAGGTGGACATCCTTAACCAACAACATCACCAGAAATAGTACGAAAGAAATCAAAGCGAACTTCAACTTGTGAAAACATTCAAAGTGTCTACTCATAGAATGAGTGCGCAAGTCAAAATACAACTTAGATCACCGAATTGCTCTGCGAAAGCATTTGCCTATGGTGGTTTGTGCGGCGGTAACTTCTACAGAATGTTTACCACTTGTTTTCATTAAACGGAGCATAAAGATAAGTCAACAAAACTATAGTGAAAAGATTATAAACGATGCTTTGTTACCTTGGGCATTTAAACAATTCGGTAGAATCTATTTCAGGTTTCAATAAGATTCGATACTATCCCATAAAACCCACGAAAGCCAAAATTATTACAAGCAAAAATTCTCAGCTTCATTTCTGCACAACAATAGTCGCTTTGCATTGAATCCCGATAGATTTTTCCAAATGGTTCAATCTGGAGGTCAAAATATCAGCGAAGAAACATCAGGCGGCCAACACTTTTTGACCGAAAATAGGACGAAATACAATAATTACCACACTCGGACAGCGTGTGAAGACTTCCCCGAGACAGATTCGATGATATGATCCGCTCTAAATATGGCTACATCGAACCGTGACACATTTTTCTTAAATCTGACATATTCTGACTACATACTGCGGTCTTTAAATTAATAAAAAAAAATTACTCAAAACTGCCAAAGTTACATTATTTTCAATCGGTAAGACTTTGAGCGCCAACCTCTGTATAGTCTCCATTGATGAGGCATTTCAATTCTGCCGAATGGTTTCTCAGTGATAATGAATGGTTTACATAAAAAAACACACTCATTTGGTTTCATATAACACCTAAATCGGTGTTCCCAAACATTTGGGAACTTGGTCCTTTGTACTAAAATTTCCAAAAAAAATTCCATTTTATCAATTGTCGTTCGTAAATTCCTGCTGTTTGCCAATAGATAACGCCAGCTGTAAGTGCTACTCGATTCTGCCATAACCTAAACTTCATGAGCGAAGCTTAGGCATATGGTAAACATACCGCCTCGACACAATAGTGATATTCTTTTGATGTCATATGTATGATTTTTTACCAAATAATCGTCATATGCGGGAAGTATTGATTTTCTTCTTTCTGTCGAAGAAACCGGCAGCTGAAGCTCATCGAGAGTTTCAAAACGTTTACGGAGATGCTGTTTTAAGTGAAACAACGTGTCGAGATTGGTTCCGTCGCTTTAAAGGCGCTGATTTCGATGCTGACTACCGTTCGCGTGAAGGAAGACGAAAAACGTTTGAAGACACTGAATTGACATTGCTTGATGGAAATCCGTGCCAAATGCAGGTAGAGCTTGCTTCAATATTAGGAGTTACCAGCCAAGCTATTTCCAAGCGATTGCATGCGTTGGGAATGATTGAAAAGTAAGAAACTTGGGTTCCTTACAAGCTGAAGCCAAAGGACGTTGAGTGTCGTTTTTTCGCCTGTGAACAACGATCTTGGCCCCAAGATCTTGCGATTTAACACCTCGTTAGTCTATGTGGACAAGCCGAAATGGAATACATACAGGCCGAAATGCTTGAAAAAGTGACGAAAAATTGGACCTTCCGAATAGACGGACGGAGCCGCGAACAACATTTACATGAAATTATCTTTAAAAGTTAAATGGCAAATACCAATTTATCGATTCCAATAACAAATTTTAATATATGATGCAAATTTCAGAGTTTTGTTCTGTTTTTAAAAAAACAATGGTTTTTGTCAACAAAAGCTGTAAATTAAAAGACAAATTATAACTTATCAGACATAATTATTGTGATTTATTTCTAACCTATTTAGAAATTACTGGCAAACAATAGATTTTTGTTAAATCGCCCAATCTTTTTGTGACGTACCATAAGGGAAAGTAGACGGCATTGCCCATTTTCATTTATTGAATCAATTTCAACAAAATCCGGATGATGGTTATTATGTTAAATTTAGAGTAATTGAATAAAATATATGAATATTTGGTATATATGGATAAAAATGTTTAACATGTGTGGGAAGTCCCTGATAGGCCGTGGTTATCCGGTACATTTTTTCATATGTTACGAAGCATTATATCGCTTTATAATTGACGATAATTTCAATCACGCTCCTCCAAAATGTAGGGAAAATTAAATTTCTATAAATTGGTCAATTTATATGAGAGCTACCCGAATGGGCGAGGCAGTGCAGCCCGTTTCCATTCACGAAATCAGATTGATCAAATGCACAACGTGTGAAACCATTTGAAAGGTACGAAGATAAGAAAATATGAGATAAATGGGTCATATTGTATGGCAGGTCCCTGAAGGGAACTGATTACTTGTTCTACTTTTTTGGGTTTTACCAGACAATATAAACGAATACAGTGAGAAAAAACGTAGGTTGTTGCAGATTGTGTGTTAGGAGTTATAAGAAAAAATTTGGTTTTCGGAAAATCAATCAATTTGTAAGGGGGCTCTTGACAGCACATTTTCATTCTCAGACTCTTCTTGAGCTAACTATTAATGTGTACCAAAGTTCACCGTATTTCGTGCAGCTGAATTAAAGATATAAATCTGGGAATATATGACTTAAGCAGGTCATTTGTATGTGAGGTACCAGAAGATGGTTAATCGGTCAGTTGTTTTTTTTTTTTTTCAAATTCTACCACATATTACAATCAATATAATGGATAAAAACTTGCGTTAACTTGCGTTACAGTGGATGAATCAGCAATTGAAGAAAAAAATTAAATAGGGGAAAATCGTTTGAAATTTCATGGGAGTTGTCAGAAGAGACCGGTCAATATAGTCCATTTATATTCACCAAGTTTAAAAAAAAATTCATAAAAATTTGGGAATATTTATGGAGTCTATCAACCAACCCGGCAGCCAGACAGATGGGTACAGCTAAATTGACTTAAAAACTCATGAATCTCATTTGCTCAAAAGATACTCGATACCTCAAACACTTCTTCCTGGGTGTTACATTTTTGCCTTATGAAATGATATGTGCCTTCTTTCCTTTGGGGGAAAACACAAAAACCAGTATTTTAAAGATAAGGAATTAAAGATCGATTGAAGCGCTACAATCGATCGACAAAAAGAACGGACAAATTTCACAAGTTTAGTACGATATTTATTGTAAGAGGTGTGGTAAAATATATTGTTGCATGACTGTCATTTAATTTTCTTGAAGGCTGTTAAATATATATATTTCAAAAAAGTATCAGGAATTGACCAATAAAACACTAAATATTTACAGGGATATCCGATGAATCTCATTTCTCCCCCGATGGTTACGTCAAGCAGCAAAATTGTCGCATATGAGTCGCGGAGAGCCCAGAAGTGAATGTGGAAAAAGCCATTGCACCCGGAAGAAATGATTGTTTGTTGGGCATTATGGTCCGGAGGTGTCATTGGGCCGTATTATTTTCGAAAATGACTTGAGGAACCTCAGAAAAATCCACTGCTGCAACTAGCCCGGAGGCGGTCGTTTTAATGATCCACAATGACAATGTCCAAGCATTATAATAAAATAAAAGTTTTATCGAAATTAAACTTTATGTTTGTTTTATTTAACTTTATTATTGAAACCGAAAAATGGATAACCCTATGTTATTTATTCAAATTTATTGCGTAACCTCCACATATTGTACCTTCAGAAAATATACGCTCATGTCAAGGAATAATTCAATATTCAGAACATTTTTCAAACTCATTTTCCTCAAAAGACTTCAATTCTCCCTGCTATTTCCATATTAATCCGTCCATCGATTGATAGCGTACGGCTCGCAGCTCTAATTCGAGTTTTTGAAAGATTATACGATTATATTTGTTGATCTTTTGGCCAGAATTTTGATTATAATGATAGCCTTGTGTGATGGTTCATTGACGAGGTGCAAAATTTATGGGCTTTCTTTCTGCAAATCCGGCCTTTTTGACGAATTTACGCTCTCAGACGTTGCATAAAGCCCAGATAATACTCTTTATTTACTGCCTGTCTTCGTGGAAATATTTGCGAGTGCACAACATTGGGATAATCGAAGAAAACAATCAACTCCTTCACTTATGGTGCAGTTTGACTCAGCTTCGGCTCAGTTGGAAGGCGCTTGTTGACTGGTTTGAATGTTGAACTCGTTAGCCAATGTCTCAATATCATTTACAATGTGCCTTATAAATGTGGAGTCGGAATTGACTTGTTTTTGTATATCTTCTGCAATCTATACGCGATTGAGGTTTTGAAAAAAATCAGATCTTTCGCAACTAGTCGTGTGGCAAGGCATCTCATATCCAAACAATCATGTAAACTTGTACGAATTAATTAGTGAGACACTTTCCTTTATCGATGGTCGACAAAGTAAGGCAAATCTTCTAACAAATCTCGGCAGTTTTTAATGCACTGTACCACTCATATACAAATATTTCCGATGACCTTCCAATGATTCGGCATATGAAAATGCATTTGCTATACAAAATTTGATACAAATTCCTTGTTTGATAAATTTTTTTTTTTTTTTTCATTATAAAAATGGTAAAATATTCTTGAGGTAAACTGACAAAACTGAGCACTGGAAACAAACTAAATGGCAGGTTATGTCCAAACTTCGCGCGATAGTTATGACAACGACCAAAATAATTTTGACAATCCCTTTGAGGGGCCTTTTTAAACAATCAGTTCTTAGCACTTTTTGACAGGCTGTTAATGTAGACGCTTTAAAGTGAGAAGGCTTAGTTCGATTAATTATAATTTGAGTTTGCAGCATTGAAATATTGGCGTTAACTTTTCGAAAACCTATGCCTGCAATTAAGGGCCAGTTTACGTAAGTATATCAACATTTGCTTACACTTTTATGCGCTGATACAATGAAATATCTCCTTCCCACTACTTAATAGCTTAATTTAGCTTTTACCATCATTTCACACTGAAACGATAGAAATCTTTGTCAAAAATTGCACACAAAAAAGAAAAAACGACAAATTTATGATTGTAAAACATGATCTTAAAGGAATTTATTAATGTCCCATAAATGAGCGGCAGATTATGCCACATTAAAGATGATTCTTCTACTTTAGATGCTGTCAAAAGTCATTAAAATTTATTGTTACGGTACGCGTGTTTTGTGTGTTTTCTCTTTCCATCATTGGTTTTCTGGTAATTTCTTCCAAAAAAAAAAAAAAAAAAAAAAATGAAACAAAAACAACCAACTGCTAAAGTAAACGTCATCTTCCTAAGCATCATCAAATGTCTTAAGGCTTCAGGGAGGGGAAAAACTGATCATAAATGTGGAGATGAAGGAAACGATATCATCATAATTTCTTCTCGCAATATGGAAATCATGCAAGGAACATTTGCGGTGCTTGTCTGTCCGACTGCTAGTCCGTCCACCGTTTTCTCCATCTGTCTCCGTCTGATGTCTGTTTAGCCGTATCTACTATCAATCTTTGGCAGTTAATAAAAACCAGTATCAGCCAGAAAGCTAACACAGTATATATGGCATGTTTACGAGGCACTTACTTTGCACATTCGCCTCGTTGTTGCACGCGTATCTCTCAGACACAATCGGGGAGACAACGCTTTTAAAGCGTTGTTATCATTAATTTCGCATCGCTTATTTAAAGCGTTTATAATTATTGTATTTTATGTTTAGTATTATGGCTAAAATCACACTTGCTTAACACTCGCAAAAGAAAAGCAAAATGCTTGAATCGTTTTTCATTGCCATTACTTCGCAGTAACCATCATAAAACAGGGCTCCAACAACTGCAAGGAAGCCTGCTGTACGATGAGAGAAGCAAGCTACGAAATACGTGGTAATTGGCCTTAAGGCTCAAATATAGCAAGTATAGGATTGCGGATAGCTAATATGTAAACAAGTGTTGTAAGGCTGCCCTCATCATTGGCTTAAAAAGATTTTCATATTAGGAGTTTTATTGATTCTTTATAGCCTTAATATGGCGGAAGCAATGTTGAATCTTGATGGATGACGCTTTTAAGGATTCATTAACAAGTTAGTAGTTTGGCAAGTATTTAATTGTTTATTAACCATAATAATAAATAAAAGATTGCAGATTAGTAACTTGTTTAAAGGGAATAAATAACCTCCCAAATAGTTTTTTATAGCCAGGGTCATGGGCCAGTGGCCACAATAATTAATATATGCAGATTAAATTCGATGAACACTATGTTCATTCAAGGGCTAAATCCAACTCCAACAAAAAGAGTTATTTTCATGACTTTTTCACAAAGTGTACTATTTAATCGTTAAGCAAAACCAATGTACGGTTTTTTCCATAATTTCATCACCTAAACGTTGCAATAAATTAGCACAATATTCGCCACGTAGATGAAGGTAATACGAGCGCCGACCAAAAACTAGCCGACCTGATGTACAGATGGTGCTAGTAATTTAAAAACATGTTTGGTGAAAAGTGGCAACATTATAATATATATGTTTAATATTCGAGGCGCCACGTTGTTTAGTATTTTTATTTGAGCCATCACAAATAAGCGATCGAATTAAAATTGTAAACGTTTAAAATATTGGCCACCGTTATGTTATTCAATATCTCCATTTGAAAGGTCTCAATCCAATCAATATTAAAGCCGAGCTAGATTTTACTCGAGGGGAGTCTGCTCCTTCATTTACGACTGTAAAATATTGGCTAGCAGAGTTTAAACGAGGCCGTACGAGCTGCCAAGACGAACACCGTAGGGGTTGACCAATTGAGGTGTCCCCGCCAGACGCAGTTACGAAAATTCGCAAAATGGTATTGAATGGTCGTCGGCTGAAGGTGCGTGAGCTAGCTGAAGTGATAGACATTTCAAAAAGTGCTATACTTTGTATATTGACCGAAGATTTGAAGATGAGAAAGCTGCGCGCAAGGTGGGTGCCGCGCTTGCTTTTAGTGGAGTAAAAACAACGTTACGAGAGAGTTCTGTAAAGTTTGGCGATATTTCGCGCAATAAAGCCCAATTTTGGGCCGCTTTATAACCATGGATGAGACATGGGTCAATCAATTTACAACTGAGACAAATAGTCAAAGCAATGGACAGGAATGGGAGAATCGTGTTTAAAGAAGGCGAAGATGATTTTATGGCGTCTAGTTTTGGGATGCGCATGGAATTATTTTTATTGATTATGTTCTAGAAAGAAAAACTATGCACGGCTAATATTATGTTAATTTATTGAAGCGTTTAATTGATGAAATTATAGGAAAAAGCCGCATTTGGCGAAAGAAAGCGTAGTTTCATCACTCTCCAGTTTACACATCTACTATTGCGATGGTCAAAAGTAATAAATTGAAGTTTGAAATGCTGCATCATGCACCTTATTCACTACATTTAGTTCCCTCGGATTATTTTCTATTTCCAAATTTAAAAAAATGACTGTTTTTAAAAGATTTAAAATGAAATGAATGAAGAGATAGAGTCTGCGGCTGATGACTATTTTAAGGATTTTGACAGATGCTATTGAATACGGCTGAAAGGGAAATTATGTTGAAAAATAAATAAAATTGTTCCCAACTTTTGTTGTATCTTCTTTGATAGGTCGGTTTGGACCGCCCTGGTAGGCACCGAAAAGGTTCAGCAACTTCTTAAGGGCTCACTTTGTGAGCGCTGCTTTTATAAAGTACAAAAAGATAAGAATTCCCACAGAAAAAATGCACGCATTCGATATATGATGCTTGTGCCGCTTTACGTCTTTTCACTTATTTTTATCCAGTTTTAATTCTCTTCATGCACGCATTTCCGAATAATGTGATTTCCCCAAACATTCAAAATCCACAAACAAAAATTAAAGCTCACGTACATATATAATTATCAAGATGTTGTAAGAGTTTTTCTTTCCAGAAAGGGAAATCTCTTTCAACTCTGTGTGGTTTCAACAAGAACACACGACGTTTCACAGATAGGCCTGTTATTAATGTTTTTCAAAGATATGTGGTTTCAACAAGATACTGCATGTTGTCAGTTAGCCAAAGCTTTTATGGCAGACCTGTAATGAAAATTCATTAACAAGAAACTCCAAATCCCATCGAATTTATTACACACCAGACGAAACAAACAAATTTGGATAATTTAAAACGACAATAGAGCGTCCCAACTGTAATGAATTATTGTGTCGCATATTTTTTACAAATGAATAAAGAAAAAACATTTTTTATGAATTAAAAAAAAGTTGCTTGAGTTTCTTAATAGAGCTCCGTTCATCAACTACGCAATGCGTTTTAAGGAGATTCTTAATGTTGCAACATTCATCTGCCACCCTGTGCTTATTAAGGAATCCCTTTTTCATTGCTACCAAAAATATTCGATCCTCAAGAGACTGCCCGTATGCGAATATTCTTTATTCGTACAGAAATCATATTGTAGAACTTCAATGGAAGCAAGTAAAAACTGCAAATAAGGATATCCACCTTTATCCTCTGACACTACCGAAAATGTAACGTTCAAAAAGAAACGTTTAAAATACCAGGCCTCTGTTGGCCAAATGTGTTTATGGTGTTGTATGCCGATTAAGTGATGTCTGCCGGGCTGGTCGATATGATAACTGTCTAAATATTCATGAAAATTCTTAAAATTTGTCACAGTTTAACATTTTGCTAGATCTTTTCCTTCCTTTGTAAATGGGCAGGATAAAACCGACCATTCGAGTACCATCGACACATATTGATCGATTTTTTTTTTGTTTTTACCTTATAACTCTTAATAAGTAGTCTGCTATATGCTAACTTTTTGTCCACCTTATTTCGTTCATAATAGTTGATAAGATGCAAAAAAATCGAGTCCACTTCCCATCCGGTACCTTCCGCGCAAATAACCGATTCTAAGGTTAGTAACATTTATTCAATGGGACCGAAACCAGTCATCAAATTTAGTACAACGTAAGCATTTAGAAAAACTGGGTATAAAAGTGGTACAACCTTTTCACAGATGGTCGAGAAGATGTGAATGACGACGCTCGCTCTGGACGCCCCAGCACATCAACAACCGAAGAAAATGATGAGAAAGTGAAGAAAATTGTTATGGGGATTCGTTGAATCACAACTAGAAAATTTGCTGAGGATGTCGGCATATCGGTTGGCTCATGTCATGCAATTTTTTCGGAAATTTTGCTGCATTTTGACCAAAAACAAGTTCGCTGGTAACGAATCATGGGTATATGGTTATGACATGGAACCCAAAGCCCAATCGTCCCAATGGAAGAGTTCAGGAGAGCCAAGACCAAAAAAAAAAACGCGCCAAGTTCGATCAAATGTTAAGGTTTTGCTCACTGTTTTCATCGATTACCATGGCTTAGTGCATCAGGATTTCTTACCACAAGGTCGTACGGTAAATAAGGGGTATTACCTTGAAGTTATGCGCCGTTTGCGTAAAGCAATACGAAATACGAAATTGTGGAAAAAATGCATGGCTTTTGCACCATGATAATGCACCTGCTCACTCATCTTTGCTTTTGGGAGTTTTTTTTTTTTTTTTGTCAAAAACAACACCGTTATCATCAGATTTTATCAGATTTGGCCCCTTGCGAATTTTTCCTGTTCCCAAGATTAAAGAGGCCCATGAAAGGGCGGCGTTTTGCGATGATTGAGGAGATTATTTATACCTCTCAGAAACAAACTAAATATGCTATACGAATAAAACCGCCAACATATCTTCGAGACGAGTGTGCAAAAAAAAAAGTCTAAAGACGAGTGTACGTAGACCACGAAATTTGAAAATTCACCTTATTTTTTTAACACACTTCGTACTCGTAAATTTTCATCTTTTGTTCAACTCCATATTCCATATTCCGTATAATAGAAGAGGCATTAAGCATCTAGTACTATTACTGATTGATTAAAGTTCGGGTTCCTTTCTGCATTTTCCAAACGGAGGACTTCAGAAAATTATTAGATGCCCAACTAAGTTCGCGCTGTTTACCGATAGATGGCGCCAGCTGTTAATGCTAGTTGATTCTGCCATAACCTAAACGTCATGAGTCAAGCTTAGGCTTACGGTAAACATACCGCCTCGTTACAATAGTGTTTTTCTTTTGATGTCATGTTTTTTTGGTTGTGTGAATATATATAATTATATATGATTCAATTAATGCGATTATATCGAGCACTGCGCGAGAAGACACGAAAAAGTGATTCCTCAGGATGAGAACGCTCGGCCTCACGTGACCAAGCCCGTTCAAACCTACCTGATAACGCTGAAATGGGAAGTCTTACCCCATCCACCATATTCTCCAGATATTGCGCGTTCCGATTATCATTGTTCGATCTTTGCCAGAACGATGGGAAAAATTAGTAGCTAGCAATGGGCAATGCTTTTAATGAATCATTTGTAAACATGTTTTCATAGTGAAGTTGAATTTTTGCAAATAAAAACAACGAGCTCATACAATTTTCATCCTTTTCCAGCAAAAATACGTCAGTTCACCTGATTCAAATTTGCGTACTGCCTTAAGGTAAGGTTCATGTAAGTGACATACTGATGTGCTTATGCACATTTTTAATATTTCAAGACACATCTCTTCAATTAAATATTTGTACCCTCAAATTTCAACAGTACTTTATTTCTTACTTCTTATCGCAAGTAGCAATTTTGTGCACCATTTCTTTTCATCCAATTCCCAATAAAATCGTTCACACTTGATTAGAAAGTATAGCCCCGGCAATAAGCAACTGCCGCGATATTCCCAAAAGCCTTTTCGGCGAAATGTGAAAAACCAAACAATAAAGCGATAATTTCGTTAACAAGTATTTCCTACTGTTTTTTGTCTTGTCTTGTCAGAAACTTGATGTGCAGAGCTTAAAAAATATGCAAAACAAAGTGTTTAAAAAGTAACACGATACGACAAAAGCCCCTATAACCATCGAAATAAGCAACCACCACCACAACTCACAAAAATATATCACAAAGCCGACGAAAAAGTCATTATTGCCTCAAGATACTTTTGTTGCATGTCTTCACGATGGTGCCACAGCAGTATCTTGTCTGTGCGCCCGCACCGTGGGACATTGATATTATTATATTACTGCTACATGTGACTCCGCCAAGTCTTTAGAGACAGCGGGCATACAAAAAGCTCAATATTGAACAAACAAATTTTACACCTCATTCAGCGCGCATTGGAACAATTTTATTTTTCTCGCATTTGGGGGAAAAATAGCAATTTGTATTTGTTTGCCATCAACGTTTTTCTACAGCTGAAATCGAGAATCCAGCTAAAAAGTAAATTTGTGTATTTATTGCTGTGCAGCTTAACAAATTGTACCCAGTGGTATCGTAATTTTCAGTTTACATATTTGTGGCACTTTTTTGCCATTTCTTTTCGATTTTCACATAGAGATCTTTGACTACATATTGACAGGGCAAACAATTTCAAAATGATTTTTATTACTTTATGCAGCGGATAAATTACGAGTAAACATTTGGAAAAAACGCAAATTTTTTTAGTTGAGTTTGGAAAAAAGCCCGATTATATTTGTTACACAACACTAAGAGTGTTAAGGACCGAACAGCGTAATATTAACGACTGTAACTTTTCATACACAAATCGAACAAATCGATATTACATTCCTCAATGTTAAACAAAAAATTATTGAAACAAAGGAAAAAAGAATACATATAAAGTCTCCTGATCAACAGAGCAGTACACATTTTATAAATATACTTCAAAAAGTATGAAACGCTTTAATGTCCTCTTTTTATACTCTCAGCTTAGGCATATTTTTGTTATCAATTATAGTAAAAAGAAATCCATTATTTTTCAATAGGTGGCTTTAGAAATCTGTACCTCGCTAAATGGCCTTGGAAAGATATGATTTCGTAATTAAAACATCTTTTAGACAGTTTTTTGATTGCCTGAGTCGGTATTGCTTGAGTGCACTTCAAAAATGGACACCAGCGAAGAAAAAATATGTCATACGATATTTTATTTTACTCTCATAAAGGCGGAAATGCAGCCTACACAACACATTCCTCAGCCGAATCTGCGAAAAGTGTTTATGTTCCTGTTACTGCAACAGCTTATCATGTGCATTTTTTTTTTTTTGCTTCGTTGATTCCGTTCTAGTAATTTTGATGTCAAAGATTCACCACGCTTTGGTAGCCAATTATCGGAAATGTCGATAGAATAAAAAAATTGTCAACCTCGACCATCATGTAAGCACTGTTTTATCTACCCAGGTGCTAAACATTGCATGAAAACCCCATTTGGAACTACTTTAATAAGTCTGGACACAAAAGAGCTAGATTTGCGTCACATCACTTACCGCAAAAAAAACCCAGATACTAAAATTCCATTTGCAAATAGCTGCTGAATCGCAAAAAAAAACAAGTCTTTTTGGAAGCGGGTAGTTGTTACTAATGAAAAGTAGGTCATTTACGACAAGTAAAAGCTGTGGTGGTCGAGTACACGTAAGTCAGCGGAAACAGTGGCCAAGCCAAGATTGACAGTCAGAAAGAGATTTTTCGGGGATTGACGGTGAAGCAGCTACTACTACAACCTACTCCACTACCACTATACTCTTAATCCTTGTCCATACTGTCAGCAATTGAACCGCCTGAAAGAAGCAATCAACCAGAAGCTGTCAGCATCGGCCAGTTACGTTTCATCAGGACAACGCTAGGCTACACACATTGATAGTAAATCGCCAGACGCTCCGGAAGCTTGGTTGAGAAGTCCTTAAGAATTCATTTTACAGCCCGGAGTGATTACTAACTGTTCCCGTCTAAGGCGAATTATTTTGCTGAAAAAGAGTTCACCTCAAGATAAGCTTGTGAAGTTTTTTGCCAGTAGAAACTACGGTTTCTGTGAGAGAGGCCTAACGGAATTACCTTCAAAATGACAACAAGTTGTCGTACAAAATGGTGGTCATTCGACTAAAATCAAATCATTCTAACTATGCTAAATAAAGTCTTCAATTTCATGCACAAATAATGGATTACTTTTTGTTACAATTTATATACTTCAATATTTACAGCATATAAGTTTGTTTGGCTTTAAACTTGAACTTGCATTATTCAACAAATTAGCGATTGCAGGGGGAAAACTAAATATTGGCAGTACTCGAATGAGTGCCAAACTTGACTGAACTCAGTACAACCGCTTGAATGATTGAACCTAAAGAAGGCAATGTAGTGTTTTTTTCTCAATTTTTAACTACCGACTATAATCTCAGAATAATGAACTGAGCCAAGTTCTAAGAAGCTTGACAACAGTTTACAGCATTTATTGTGTCTACCAGCTAGCCAGCCATCCAAGTAGATAAAACGATATGAAACATATTTGGTCATAAGATGGTGCTTGACGTTTCCAACGTTTTCTTCTGAGTGTCACACTTTTCCCACATCAAAGTATATCAAGGGCGCAACTAATATTCCCGCTGGTTGCTAATAGATGGCGCCAGCTGTAAGTGCTAGTCGATTCTGTCTTAACCTAGACATCATGAGCCAAGCTTTGGCATATGGTAAACATACCGCCTCGACACAATAGTGATTTTCTTTTGACGTCATATGTGTGTATTTTGTGCCAAATAATCGTCATATGCGTGAACTATTGATTTTTTTCTTTCAATCGAAGAAAGCGGCGGCTGAAGATCATGGAGAGCTTCAAAACGTTTACGGAGATGCCGCTCTAAGCGAAACAACGTGTCGAGATTGGTTCCATCGCTTTAAAGACGGCGATTTTGGTGTTGACTACCGTTCGCATGAAGGAAGACTTTATGGGGGTCCGTGTCAAACGCAGGTAGAGCTTGCTTCAGTATTAAGAGTTACCCGCCAACCCATTTCCAAGCGATTGCATTGCATGATTTAAAAGCAAGGAACTTGGGTTCCTTATGGGTTGAAGCCAAGGGACGTTAAGCATCGTTTTTTTCTCCTGTGAACAACTGCTTTAGCGACAAAAAACAAAGGGGTTTTTCATCGTATTATAACGGGTGATGAAAAATGGATCCATTTTAGCAATGTAAAGAAAAGAATGTCATGAGAGCTGTCCGGTCATGCTTCTACGTCGTCGCCTTGGCCGAATATTCACGCTGCGAAGGTTATGCTCTATATTTTGTGAGACCAGGTCGGTGTTATTTATTACGAGCTGTTGAAACCAAGCAAAACTATCACTGGGGATTGGTATCGACTTCAATTAATGCGACTGAAGCGAGATCCGAGCGAGAAGCCAATACAATATGCGGATAGGCACGAAAAAGTGATTCTTCTGGATGACAACGCTCAGCTTCACGTGGCCCAGCCAGTTAAAGCATACCATGAAACGCTCAAGTGGGAAGTCTTATCCCATACATCATATTCTCCAGATATTGCGCCGTTCGATTATTACTTGTTCTGTTCGACGGCACACGGCCTAGCTGACCAACAGTTCCACTCATATCACGACATCAAAGAATGGCTACATTCGTGGAAAGCCTCAAAAGATGAACAGTTTTTCCGTGACGAAATTCGAACTTTGCCAGAAAGATGGAAGGAAGTGGTAACTAACGATGGGTAATACGTTCAATGAATTGTTTGGAAACACATTTTCATAATACAGATGAATTTTATAAAAAAAACTTTGTTGTGCACCTAATACATTATTTTATTCCTTCGGGTGAAGGTAGAAAAAGGGCAAACTCAATCAATGTAGATACTAGTCTACACGGAGACTTTATGAGAGTTCCCATTTCTATTACAATCTATATCTAATTTTGGTATGGAAAAAATACCAAAGAACAATTTAGGAAATGTATGCAATTAGACATCGCTTTCATTTGGAAACCATTAGGTGCTACGCAAATTTTTACATGTTTTTCGTGAATTAATTATACCATTAATTGTACATAGGGGGCATGAGAAGGCTGCAGTAACATCTCGCATATTTCTATCAATTATGTCGATACCATTATTCCTTAAGTAAACAAGGAATATCATTCATTATTGTCGCAGAAAGCAGTGCCAATGAATTGTCTAAATGAAAGTATGGCCAATGATTGGAACCTAAGCCTACTCTGTCCAGTATTCCAATGATTGTATTGGCTGTTACCAAAATATGCAGAGAATTTTCGTAATATCAAAGCTGATAGCGCTGACGGGTGAAAATGGCATAGCAATAAATTTGGTCGAATAAATTTCACAACGAAACTTACAATAAACCGTCCTTGATATATTCTATACGTTTATGATTCGATAATAAACTTACTAGGATAGAGGCGGACGACTGTAAAACAACGAAAAATTACAATACTTATCTGATGTTAATTTCGAAGGGCTGTTTCCAAGAATCAAGTCAATATTTTAAAAAACTTTATATTAAAGTAACGAAGAATATTAAATGTGGCTTTATGAATGGATGTTGTGGAATCAACTCTAGTCCATTAAAAATATTCGCTAAGAAAGCTTTATGATAATAGAATGGATGACCAAATGTTGTAAATTTGTATTTATTCCATTTTCGTTATTGAATTTCTGTTATCGGCCACTCAGTCACTAAAATCTTGCCAACCAATGACACTCTTTTGGATGCATTTCTTTTCCCAACCGATACTGACGGCTTTTCTGAATTCCGAATGTGAAGATTATCGAAGCCATCTAGATGAAAATAAGCCTCATGGCTGTATATAATTCAATTCAAAATAATTGTTTCATAGAAATTAACCCCTCATTTGGCGTCTCATATTCATCCTTTTGCAACAACAGCGCTTTCCCCCTTAACCGGCGCATTATTGCATGATTCTGGCGATCGCCTTCAAAATATTTTTAAACCTCCCGATAGTTTATATAAGTTTTTGGGATTCAATTGTCCAATCTGCTGAACGTCAAGATTCTCATGGCTGAAGATGATTTCGATCGAAGATTCATCACCTTCCTCGGTTCGAGGATTTTAATATTTCGATTCTAATAACTGCAACTGTCAACTGACGTCAGTATTTTTTTCGTATTTAAAATTTTGCATGAATTTTGCGATGTTCTTTAATTATATTTCCTGACACCACCCAGTAGAGGTCTGAGATGTAGTTGGCTTGAGATGTTAAATTGTGTCGACTGATTGTTAAATTCCTAAATTGAATTTTTCCTTTACTCATTTTACTCCCAATTCTCAAAAATTCGTGAATTTAATTTGCCAACTGTTAAATTTAATCTTCACTATTGCATCAATCTTACGTTCGCTATTAAGAATTTAATCGTCATTATTGAATCAATTTTACGATCGATATTGAGTTATCCTTAAACGTCCCGATTGCTATAATAGTTCTTGGTATTTAATTGTCTAACCTAATGAACGTCTGGAGTCTCATGGCTGAAGATGTTTTCGATTGGAAACTCATCACCTACTTGTTGTTTAACAATACTTTAGGAGAGCTTTATTAAATTTACAGCGTTAAATTTTTAAATAATAACGAGGCCTCATATCTAAAATTGTGCACGAATTTTGCAACATTATTTAATTATGGACATACCTAGTGGTGGTCTTGAGAGGCTGTGCTAGAATCAGCCTTCTAATTAAAAAATTATTAAATTTAGTTTTCCAGTTTCCTAAATTCATTCATATTCATTCATGAATTTAGTTTAAACCATATTAATATTGCATCAATCTTACGATTGTTGTTTCCTGATCCTTTTGAGAAGCTTCATTTTTCATACAGGATTCAATTTTTAAACGTAAACGAGATCACCTTAGCTCATATTTAAAATTATGCATAAATTTAGCAACATCCTTTAATTATGGGCGCACATAGTGGAAGTCTGAGAGTAGAATTGAGATGCTGGAATTCGCCTTCTATTTAAAATATTATTAAATTTAGTTTTCCAATTTCTTCAGTTCAGCCATATATTTCAAAAATTCGTGATTTTAGTTTAAACTATATTACTATTAATCTTACGATTGTTGTTCCATAATCCTTTCGGAGAGCTTTATTCTTCATACAGGGTTCAATTTTTAAGCGTCAACGAGACCACTTTGGTCCTATAATAATGCCGACGCATAGTGGAGACCTGAAAGTTGACTTGAGATGTTGTGGTAGAATTTGCCCTCTTGTTAAAAGTTATTAAATTAAGTTTTTCCATTTTCTCATTCCAATTATAAATTCCAAAATTCATGGATTTAATTGGCCAACCATTAAGAATTTAATCATCATTGTTGCATCAATCTTACGATCGCAGTTCTTGGGATTTTATTGCCCAACCAGCCGAAATATTTAAATGCTTGTGGCTTTTTATCTGCAGTATCTGAAAATTTCACATTTCCCGGAAATTTTCGCTCTGGCCTTAGAATGCAAGTGCGATAAAGAACAAATGAAACAGAAAAACGAAAATACCAGCAATTTGCTCATGATTCCATTTAAATGCTCAAAACCATCAGTCCCAAAGCAGCCATCACCTGCAATTGCCGCGAATTGCAATGGCTGCTTTGTGGGATTGGAAAATTGCATTTTGAATGCGGAATGATTTAAACATTTCATTAACAACAAATTATTCCACAATTCGATATTTAATGATGCTCAGTCTTTTTTTTTTTTTTTTTTTTGTGTAAGTGTTGCAACAATCGCATGCAATACTGCTGGTGGTGTCGCATGCGGCAACAACAGGGATGTTAAGTGGTATTGGTTGTTGTTGTTATTATTACCTCGTTGCAGCAGTTGAATTTAATTTAAAACGAAAGTTATTATTGTAACCTTAGGCTCTCACAATAACATTGGCCATACGTACGTCCGTCCATCCATTCGCACCAGTTTGTCCATTGCATGTCCTTGCTACCGCATGACTGTCGGCCCGCCAATTTGTATTGTTTGGTTAACAACGTGCGGTAATTGTTGCAAACAATTCACTGGGATGTACAGACATCCGCACACGCAGGCATTCGCATACATGCTAGTATAATATTGGCAAATATAAATATATTTACATTTGTCAATAGCGAGTAATATCTCATTTGGTTGATAATTAACTTTTTAGTAATTTTTTATATTCTGTTCAGTTCTTGGTAGTTGTGGGTGGCATTATGGATTTAGTGGATTCAGGCAATGGTTTAAACATTTCACAAAAACGAAGGAACTATTCGGGGAAAAATGCATTTCAATTGACTGGACTAGAGAGCGCAGTGGAAGAAATAAGTTTGACTGGAAGTACGGCAATATATTTCAATTGATTTTAAGACTTACTTTCTTTCTTAGATGACGATTAGAACGGAAAATGTTATGTATTTTTGTGGAAAATAATTCCAAGAGCTTTAATTTTCTACGGTTCTTCTCCAATTCGTCATAGTAAGTTTTGATAGGTTCTCAGAAACCAGGTCCTCCCAACAGTGTTTTAAGCATTTTCTGAGCAGCCATTGAGTTCATTCTCGAAGACTTCTCATGCTGAAATGCTTTGGTCAATCAGCACAATATGAAATAGCCAGCACATCCGTGTACTTTGATGTTGTTTACCTGAAAAATTGTAAACATTTTTGAATTGTTAAATTTTGAATTAATATTAATACTATATGATTGTAACGCGTTTCTATTATTATTGTATTTCATATTATTACAGCCACTGTAAGAAAAAACGTCATTTTTTACAGAAATAATATTTGAAGTTCTTCGAATATTATCTCTCAACATTTTCTACGCCACTACATAGTCAGTCATCATTTACTCTCTAACCTGATCAGTCAACATTATCTTCAGTGGTGACAATAATCCCCCCATCCAAGGTAGTAAATAAGTTTTTCTAGGTCTCTAAATAAAAGAATTTTGTGAACTGAAATTATCCCGTGTTTTTTCTTTCGCCCTCTAACATTATATGGAATAATTGCCTCCACACTCCGTTCCCACGGAAACAGATGTGTTTATCCATGTCGAAGTTAATGATCCACACGATACCGATATTATCTATTAGCGAAAATAGGCTTCTATATTTTACATATTGGTTTTCTGAATAACGACGGATATCTGGCTAGAAGTACGGATAATGTGATAGAATTATGAGGAAAAAACTTCTACAGGCTGTCATTTGAGAATGGCAGAGAAGAAATCACGTTAATTATCGATGGCAGCCTATATTCTCCAGCACCGAACCAAAAATGGTATTGGAATAGCTTAAGAAAGAAGCTGATGGCCTATCGGTGAATTTATTTAAGATAAGTTCCAAATATGCGTACTAATTGTAGCTGTGTTAATGTTTCAGCAACATCTTATAAAATGCTGTCAAATTTTACATACTAAAGACTAAAGTATATCCTACGTGATATCAATAGACTCTACAATTTCACCGTAAGACCTGGTTTATATACAACATAGAAAAGCAGATTGGCACATGTCAGCTTTTAATCGGCCATAAAATTGACTTCAACAATCAGATATATCAACAATTTCATGAAGTCACGGTCAAATTTCATACCATTGTGAAGCTTATCACGTCCTTGTTGGATAAAACTGAAGGGCTTAAAATTTGCAATAAAAATAATCAAACACCTTAGTGAGCTATATTGTACTAAACGGTGCCGATAGCCTATCCTGTGACATTTCCAACGTAATTTTGAAGATTATTGTATTTACGATAAGGATACACATTGTCATTGGTCGAAAACTGAACAGTGGTACTGCAGTGCTCACATGCCTTCAAAAGGATTCAATCAGAAAGGGTTTGAGAGTAAATGAATAAAATTATGTATTTCGATGACTAAGAGTCTAATTTTTGGTCCAATCTGTGAACGTTAAAAGTTATAGTTGTGTAATGGTAGATGATTTCATCTATCTCGCACCGCCGTCTATAGTTAGGCTTGTCAAGCGATTTAATGACAAATTCCTATTGTTTAAGCCCGAAATAAAGCAGTCCGAATTTAACCGGAATCTTTATTCCACACCCGTTGACATGTAATATTTCTTGTCACTCTGTTGTATGAAATGTCTCTGGTCACTATCTCGTAATATCGCTTGCCAAAAGCTTTCTCTAGCATTCTAGCAGTGACAATTGCTCCACTATTCTGGCTTACAAGGCCTATTACATATTGTTCTTAACTTACTTCTTAGTCAGATAAACCTCAGTCAGATGAAGTTGTGTATCTCATCTAGAAGAGAACCTAAAGAAAAAGAATATTGAAACTATTGAACTATTGGCATATGAAACTCCGAATTGTTTTCTTGCATCGAAAATAAGTAAATATCTTATACATATCTTATATATATATATATATATATACCGATTTTTGACTGTATTTTAGAAGCACATACTGCAATACCCCCTACTAATTCTATTTGTTTTCCTCTCAATTTTATATATTATATTTTATAACGAGAAATCCAAATATAACAGATAATACATAGTTTTATACATTCTGCTGTATTCCACGAAATCCTGGGTTATGTCAAAAATGGAAGGACAATTTCGGAGAACTTTCGAGAGATTTCTATACTATAAAATATTTGTAACCATCATCGCTACCGGAGAGTATCGGCACTTTATGAATCATTCCGATGAGTATTCCGATGACGACAAACGCACCAATATAAAGCGATTGCATTGGCGACGAGAAAGAGTATGAAAGAAACTCTGTTAGAAGCATCAGGCTTCTAAAATACAGCCAAAAATTGGGCTAACGAGTTGGAGAAGGAGCGCAATTGAAACTAAGGGTTTGCAATTATTTCCTAAATCTGTAATATAATTTGTAAGTAGGCAAGAAAACATTTTTCACTCGAGCGTGCCCTGAATAAACTCGTTTGATTGTGTAATGAAGCCGGCTAAAATCAATATCTGGCACAGTTTGACGTTTATTCGTCGAGAGAGAGCTTTGCTATAAAATCACTTGCTAAGTAGTAATATTGTACTGCTCAATTTTTTGCCTGGCAATATTTACTTTAAAAATGGCTTAGCTGAGTTTACAAATTTATATCCCTTAGCATTGACGCCCCAAACATATAGCTAATTTCACCTTTATTGAACACTGATCATGGTAGGGAAGGTCGAAATTTTCGACCAATGATATAGATATCATCAGTGTATAAAAGTATTAAGTGACTGCTGCTGAAGCTGGTGAGAGTCATGTTTACCACAGCTTTGTTCTTTGTCAATTCTATAAGCATTACGAAGAGACCTCAGGATATATCGAGATTTAAACACGACTATCACGTGACTATCGTTCGCACGACCGCAGGTTCAACCCCGCACACAACTACTTACCATTATTTCAACGGCGGTCAACTTGACATATCTGGCAAACACTTCGAGAAGTCAAGTGATCGAAAATTCTTGTAATTGCTTATCAATCTGTGACATTCGGAATCGTCGTTAAATTGTAGGTGAGTGAGTCTAAGAATAGAATACATGTAAGCTCACTGAATGTTAGAAGCTTTCCCATGTCTAATTCATGAGATGCAAGGAAATTTATGTTGTAATCATACTAAAACACCAGGCTGAATAGTCTGATTATGACCAAACATAAAATAACTTGATCTTCTATACTTGAGTTTGAAATTTTGTTGAAAACGCGGCATGTTTTCTGGTACTTTTCAGAAAAGTAGATCCTTGTTAGACAGTGTGAATTAAAGCAAAATTTGAATGACTTACTTAATGTTTATATTTATATGGGTGCGAAATTTAGGCGAAATTAAGCTATACCTTCCGGTGCGACCAATGCAAGGGAACTTCGAAATTTAATCATAATATAAAAATATATTTTAAGCAAAATTTAGAGATTTTTCTAATTCTACTTCTAATTTCTTTTCAAATTTGTAAATCACGTGAAGGGTACCATTTGCTCTAACTCCTATAAAAGAGGAAACTGAAGTCTTCATCGCTGAGGTTCAGATTTGTATAGAATTTAACATTTGGCTACTAATATTGCTACATACAGGGCGATGAAATGTGAGCTGTTGCTCACCGTGTCTACTCGTGAGCAATATTTCCGTTCGTCTCTCGCATAAACTTATTATAAATTATGCTTACGGCTCACGTATCATGTTTGACGTGCAGCTACAAACAATTCATTGCTCACGGCTTGTATTATGAGCTATGAATGGATTTTTAAATACAATTGTGATTTCTGGTTTGTAGCCAGTAGTAAATCGTAGTTTCACACATATTAATTCTTAAAAATACAGCATATGCCTGACAGAACAAAAGCAGCCACCAAAATTAAATTAACCGATAAAGCCCCCTGGTGGGAAGCCTTGAAAGGAGCTGAATTTATTTTTTTACATTTTATAATCCATATATCAAATTAAAGTTAGATTTCGATGCATTAATTTGTATAATACAAACAAATCATTTCACCTTTGCTTTGTGGCGTGTTGTGTTTCATCATCATGGCAACACTGGTCATGTTAAATTATCTCACTACGTGAGAAGGTGGTCATCTAGATTATGCTCTCCTATTAATGCTTAATATTTCATGTTTAGGGTAAACAACAGTCATCGTCGTCATTACTGAATGATGCTCGTTCATTAATTTTGGCTTATAGAGAAAATTTGATCCCGACCAATATTTCAATATCAACTGTCTGTATATTTTTATGCAGATACACTTTAGTATTTATATAAAGATATACATATGTGAATACATCCATATATGCTTACATAAATATGTATTAATTTGAATGTTTTAATTGAACTTGTGCAACAATTCAGACAGTCTGATAAATAAAGCCTCCCAGTTCTGAAGTCTGCTCTGTGAAAATCCACAATGCAACGCGGGGAAAAATTACATTTGTGGTTTTCATTTCATTTGCGGGCTCTCGTGTTGAATTTCAGTCTGTTATTGTTGCATCATTGGCCATCGATTGTAATTTATGTATAGTTAATATAGAATTTATTATTATTAAAACTCATTTAATACACGCAGCGAAAACCAACAAAATTGCTGTGTGCAGAAATCAAAATAGTAGGATATCCTTTAAAATATTCATATGCCTGTGGCCATGACAAAAATCGCACATTTACACTGGCAACGTGTGGCAGCCGTCGTGCCAATGCCATTATCACCGGTGGCCAAAATATAATTTCAAAAAAGCAAAAAAAAAAAGATGCGACTCTGTATCCCTACACACAGTGTCATGTTAAACATAATTTCCGTTTTAACAATTTTATCACTTGTACACTCAACATTGTGCAACCACAAAAAGTCATGGTCTAATGACCCCAAATCGACTTCAAACGCTCCCTCCCTACGCCCAACCAAACTCGATATCGCTCATTCCACACATTTATTCCGGGGTCATTGCATATTTAGTGCATATATAATGAAAATTTTGTGTATTTTTTTTTCAACGGATATTTCCATTCATCTCCTTTGGATATCTCAACGGAAATGTAGGAGTTTCCAAAAACTAAATGCATTTAATGGAGCTTTTCGACATTATCATAATTTAAATAAAAGATGCGATGTTTGTGCGGAATGCGAAAGGATGAGGCCTCTATGGATCACATGTGGCGTGGTTGGACAAAGTGCTTGTAGAATATTTTCGAGATAATTGAAATATTTATATGTCATGTTTTAATATAAACGTTAATCAGTCGCTAAATACATGCAATCTATACATACGCGCACTTATACATGGACAAATGCATTTACGAATACACTGAAGTAGGCAGGACATTATGGGACAGTTCGGTACACCAAGGACACATTAAACGACCGTTAAACTGGAACAATAATAAAATAGGACAGATTTTGACAGTTGGTAAATTTGTCAGTTGTTAATCAGTTTTTCCTAGTGCTTACAATGTGTCAAAAGCAAGAGAGAGAATTTATATTCAAAGACATCACATAGTATTTTGTTAGTGCCTTCGAAACAATAAGAAATCAGAAAGAGAATTTCTTAACAAAGGGATTAAATGCATAATTCGCAATGTATTTTGAGAATTCAAGAAGGATTGTAGTGTTGCAGGAAGGATGGGAGACACTGAAATCAGGAAGGGATGGAACTAATATACGATATGGAGGTAACATGTCATCGTAACTGAAAAGGATAAAGCTAAGGATTGCAGAGTTTGGAAAGGTTTGATATTTCATGTAAAGCAAAATCAGCAAAGAAATTTCATTCAAGTGAAATAACATATAAGTGAAATGACATGTGGGTAATCCATTACTTCTCCAATAGATGGCTTTAGTAATCTCCATCTCGCGTTGTATTAGTTCGGAAGAGTTACGCAAGATGGCATTCGGAAGATGAGATTTCGTACTTAAAGAGACAGAATTGTAATTGCTTGACTAGATTGGATTGTTGAAAATGTCAATAGAATAATAGAAAAAGTCAAGTCCGACGGTCACGGAAGCATTGTTCAATTACCCAGTAGTTTGGTACCATTTGAATATAAAAAAAAGCTCGAAATGTGGGTGACACACTAATTAGTACAAGAAACCCCCATGCACCGAATTTCCGTGCATCTATCCGCTGTTGAATAACAACAAAATCGATCTATTTCTGAAGCAGATTGTAGCTAGTGATGAAAAGTAGGTCACTGACGATAACGTCAAGCGAAAATGGTCGTAGTCGAATCACGGTGAAACGCTGGAGGCGGTGGTCAACCCAGGATTGACGATCGGGAAAGTTTTGCTGTGTATTTGGTGGGATTGACTGGGCATCATTTACTATGTGCGGCTCCGCTGCATCCGCATTTTTAATTCGCACATCTATTAATAACATTTGAGCTGCTTGAAGCAATAGTGGCCAACTTTGGCCAATACAAGAGGAATTGTGTTTCATCAGGATAATGCTAGACCAAGCTTATCGATAATGGCAGAAGCTTGGTTGGGAAGTTTTTATCTATCCACCTTATAGCCTGGACCTGGCACCAAGTGATTACCACCTGTTCCAGTCTATAGCGAATGATTTGCTGGTGACAAATTAGCTTCAAAAAAGATAGTGGAAATCCACTGTCCCATTAAAATTGTCAAAACTTTCAAAATTTACTAAAAAATTATGAGTAAACCAATGTCCAAAATTTCAGTTCGCGCATTTTATGAATTAGAAATTATAGGACAAAAAAGAATTTCGATAAATCGGGCAATTTGTGTGGAAAGCGCAATAAGGGCTGGAGCAGTGCCAGACACTACTATATTAAATTTTTAGCATTTACCAAAGTTGACTAAATCGCAACCAGACACAAAATATAAACCTAAGAATATATGGGTTAAATCGATTATTCGTATGGAAGGACAGACAGAACTGTTTCAGACCAAAAAATTGACGTGGTTGTTTCTATAAGAAGGGCATAATACAATCACCTTCAAAATTGCAACAAGTTAGCGAATAATACGGTGCATATTTGATCTAAATTAAGCCTTTAATGTCACGCAGAAACAGTGGATTTTAATGTACTACGCCTTTACAGCAAGTAAAAAATTCAATAGCTTCAGGACTCCTGAGGCAATTCCTGCAGCAACATCTTGGTATGCTGGCATACATATAAAGAATTATGAGGGCACAAACTTATAACAGAGAGGTTATATATGCTCCTAGCCAAATACAACAATTATATACAACAATTAAGCGAATAATATGGTGCATATTTTACCTAAATAAAGCCTTTAATGTCAGGTAGAAATATATGCTCCTAGCCAAACTCTATGGTTTGAAAAAGGAGACATTGTAAAGCGATGCCAAACGACTGACGAACTCATCTTCGTCTAACAACCACAAAAATCTTAATGAAAAAAGTTCACGTTGTCACACACAAGCATGAATACGAACATAAAGGCACAAATCTACTTGTATCCTTTGCCATGAGAAAGTAATACAGTTTTTACACACTCATATATTCGCACTTATGGACACAAACATTTCGGTATTATAATCAATCTTTTTCGTCAAACTATAATTTCTGAGCGCACAAGTTAACACACAACAAATTTATTTTCACAGGTTACTCACCTTTCATTTTTCATGCTTATTTTAATGTCGTTGTTTTTCAAAATTAACAAGTATGATGAAGTGTCAACGTAGCTTGGACAAATTCCGTGAAATAGCCAAGCTACGTCCCAACAGGCAGTGCATTGCATGATTATTTCAATGCAGCCGTATTTGCATTCTTATAAAAATGCTGACACTACGTCTAGCAACTTGCCGTTTTTTCTGTTTTTTTTTTCTTTCCAATTGTTTTCGCTTCTTCTGCGTTTATAATTTATTTTACCTATCACCTAAGCAGTCACTTCATAAGGCTTTGTTTTAACCCCCTCATACATATTTTACCAATTTTTGTTTGTTTTTTGCTTCCAACAACCAGGCGTGCGGATTTGAACAAAAAAAAACTACTTGCCCGGTTTTAGGTTTCGATTTTGATCACTTTAGGTGCTACCCATACATATTGACCGATTTTTCGAAATTTAATATTCTCCCTGCAACTCCTACTTCATAGAGTGCTGCAAAACAAATTTTTGTTGATTGCATTGATTCATAGATTTTGACTAAATTTTGTAGTTTTGACATACGAGAATGAGACTGAATCAATGGCAGTATTATGTGTTTTCGGGTATCTCCTATACAAATTGACCGATAAGTGCAATTTAGTTTTTTTCTCTTTAAGCTCTACTGCGTAAGCTACAGTAGCTTAAATTTTTTCCAGTAGCGTATAATTGTAATTCTTACTGCTAGTAAGTTACTCATGAGCAACTCATGAGTCGCGGCTGGGATAGGGGCCGGTACTCACTTTTCATGAGTAATGTGTAGTCAGCATCTCTCGCTTGTTGCTGTTGCTCATAACGTACCGAATGCTGCTCATGAGTAGAGTCTGTTACTCTCGGTTCATGAGCGGTGGGTAACGGCGCTGGCTCATTACTCACCGGTTGTGGCTTATGAGCCATTACTCACGACTCATGGCTGATAAGTAATGGCGTTGGCTTATTTCTCACATTTGTGACACTTGAGTATGGGCCTTTACTAATTACTCATGAACCATGAGTAATTCGCTCCGCTTATGTGGAGCATTCGATGACTATGAAATGTTCATTTGGTGAGTAAGTTATTCATTACTCATTAAATGCGAACGCTGCTCAGGAGACACTAACTACTGCCAATGCAGTAAATTTTGCATTACATTTATTTAACTTTCCAGACCTATATTTTTAAAGCAATGTAGCAAAATTTGAACAAATGACTGTAAATTTAATAAAACGAAACCGATTGGTGATTTACGGATCATTCGAAACTTGAGTTTTTCAAAAATTCTGACTGGGCTGCGATAAAAAAAAAGATACTGGACATAGCAAATTGCATTAAAATAACTGCTTATCCAGCTATTTATATAAACCACGAGATATTAGAAGTCCATTCTAATAAGAAACCTGGTTTTACTTAATACTTATAATGGCGGCAGTTTAATTTTCTGGCAGCCAGTGGACGCATTCGGAATGGTGAAATAAGAATCTTTTAAAAAAGGAGGCATGTGCAGCCCTTACAATGAGTATCAGGTGTCGTCTTTTGCATCTACATGCCATTGTGTATGTCACTCAAACATGCCACACCACGACAACAATAATTCAATTAAAGTGAAACAC
>JAHXMU010000584.1:435301-466636 GCA_019455685.1 Philornis downsi
GCGCAGCCGGAAAGATATATAACTATACAAATGTCCTTATAAATTTTAACACATACTCGTACTCACATAAATGCATTTAGAAATAAACTGCGAACAAGCAAGGCCATAAATTGCAAGATTTGTGTGTTATAGGGCAGATACAAACATTGTGGATAATTGGGGAAATTTTCAGCCCAATTCTTAAAACTCCCAGGGAAATGAATTCCCAGAGAATAAGTTTTTCCCAAAAATAAAATCCTTCAATTCTAAACAGTCTGGGAAGGGAGAGAGAATTCGAAACATTCGAAATCAGTTGTTTTACTTCTTCTATCTAATGTTTACAAAAAATTTTTGCAAATTTACCAATTTAATTTTATAAATTTTAAAAGTAAAAATGTTTGTAGTGAAAAAAAGAAGTAAAAACAAAATACTGTTTAGTGCGGCAAGTATAATGTTAGCTGAAGAAGAAAGCGATGAGAGTGAAGTGCTGGACAAGAATGGACAGAGGTTAGCAAGAAAAATGTTACGTGATGCTACCAACCCACTTGAGCTACCGCAAACTTTGTAAGTAGATTCCTTAAAAAGTAGTATAATTGAAAAAAGAAATGTTTTTTAGATTTGAAAAATATTACAGGGTAAATAAACCAGCCTTCATTTACCTTTTGGATATGTTAAGAGCACATATTCCACTAAAGAGACAGTCAGTTGCAGTTTCCCCACTCGTGAAGTTAAGTGCAGCGCTTCGGTTCATGGCTGAAGGTGGGTACCAAACGGAAGTGGGGAAGGACTCTGATGTGTCCGTGGCACAAAGCACCTTCAGTAAAATTTTGACAGAAGTAATAAACATATTTGAGGAGCATCTCTGTCAAAGGTGGATAACTTTTTGCAAGACAGAGGATGAAAAGCGTAAAATTGCGTTAAATTTTTATATAAAGCATGGCATTTCAATCGTAATAGGATGCGTTGATGGAACTCATGTCCGAATTGTTGCTCCGTTTAATAATAAGCACCTATACTATAACAGGAAGGGGTACTACAGCTTGAATATAATGCTGGTAAATGCATTTTGTCAAAAATATTTTAACCCAAATTTTAAAACAATAAAAAATTACAGGTCTGTGACCATGAGCTGAGGATTCAGTACGTAGATGCCTCTCATCCTGGAGCGTGTCACGATTCCTTTATTTGGAACACCAGTGAGTTAAGAGCTCATCTTGAGCAAGAATACCTCAGAAACGGTAGCAAGTATTGGCTCCTTGGTAAGGTTTTAAACGTTAACTAAACAATATTCAAATATTAATAGATATGTATTTTTTAACTAGGAGACGCAGGTTATCCATTAGAACCATGGCTTATGACCCCTCACAGATGTCCCCAAGATGGGTCTGTTGAAATAAAATTCAATTCAAAATTCAATCCAAATTGAGATATTTATCAAATTTTTAATGGAATATTTATATTACTTACATTTTTTTGGCGCAATCCTCTTCAAATTTTTGACGGAATTATTCCCAAAATTTGTCATCATTTTCCCTCTTTTTATGACATTCGTAATAGCTACTTTTTTCCCCGGGAAGAGTTTCCCAGTTTCGAAGTTTATTTAGAATAGGAGGAAAGTAAAATCTCCCTGGGAGATTGTTTGAGAATAGGAGAGTTGGGAAAAGAGAAAAATTTCCCAGGAAGCTTTCATTCATAATTGGGCTGTTTATATATATTTTTTGAAACATTGCCTATATATTAAGTTCCAGATTCGAGGTGCTAATCGGTCAATTTGTATGGGAGATAGCCGAAAACACATAATACTGCCACTGGTCCACTCTCCTTTCCATATGTCAAAATAAAAATTTGGCTGGCAGCACTCTATGAAGTAGGAGTTAGAGGTAGAATATTGAATTGCGAAAATCGGTCAATATGAATGGGTAGTACTTAGAGTGATCAAAATCGAAACCTAAAACCGGGCAAGCAGTTTTTTTTTTGTTCAAATCCGCATGTCTGGTTTTTGAAAATCGTATAACCGGGATATCCGGGGTTTTCACTTCGGTTTGCCGTTTTTTAAAAACTACGGAATGTACAAAACAAAATTCGAAATTCTAAATTTAATCAAAATTTCATTCCAACACAATCAGTATAATAAATTTGGTAATCTTAGACCAATACTTTTCCAGATGACCATATCTACAGGACAGAGCTGTTGACCGTTGGCAGCAGTTTAATAAGACCACAATTTCATAATGTCGTATTTACTTGGATAATTCTTTCACATGCTTTGACATTAGTTTAATAAACTCATTTTCAAGATCGTTTTTCCAAGCGAATATTTGAACGATTTCTAGAAAATTACATCTGCTCAAAAACAATTTTTATGTTAAAAATAACCACAGCAGGTGTACAAACAACAAAAGCGCCGGGGGAAAATAATAAACTTTTATAGATCAGTAGTTCAAAATGTTTGTTTATATTGATCCTCTCAGAGACACGGCTACGAACTAGTTTCGGAAAGAAAATTAATTACGGCGGAGCTACAAATCAAAGGTTATAACATTTTACCGCCCATTAGCTTTTCACAGGACTTATTAAATGATAGAATTGACTGCAAAAGCGTTATAACATTTATAAAAATACACTGTATATTTTAAAAGTTAGTCCACAACATTTATTCACAAAGTCACATTTTACAATAACCTTCCCTTGAATACTTCATTTTCAAAATATTCATTTAAGTCTGAGGAAATATCCATACTTGTTATACAATGTATACAAACGTCCATAAAAATTGACTTTTAGCTTAAAAGCATTTGATTATTTTGAACTTATTGGAAATATAACTTAAAAATTAGAAGAAAATTAATAGCATCAATGCAACAAACCAACTCTTTTAACATTTAACTATCCACATTAGCGTTCCGCAAAGCGAATACACAGGGTGGAGCAATAGAACGTGCATATTGAATCATCTTTTTTTGCGGGGTGGAAAAGGCGCGGGCGGTGGGGACGCCTTCATTTAATTTTAGTCGCTATGAATCACTTCGACGGGAAGCATCGCGCAGTTTGCGTGCGCGCATTTTACGAGAACTCTCGTTCATATATTGCTACTAGGCGACTTATTGTGCTGAATATGGACTACGGCGAATTAGTGAAGCTCCGAGCGCTAATTTAATTAAAATATGGGTGAAACGTTTTGAAGAGACCGGTTCAAAATTTAAACCACAAGAAAATGGTCGCCCAAGAATATCTAGGACCGAAGACAATGTTGAGAGAGTTATGGAGTCAGTACGAGGAAATCCACAAATGTCGACTCGCAAGAGATGGTCTGTCTTACAAGTATCGCGACGAAGTTTGCAACGAATTTTAGCAGTGGATCTTAAGCTGCATCCATATAAGTTGCTATTAACACAAGAATTGAAAGAGTCTGACTTCATAGCAAGGCTCGCATTTGCTAATGAAATGCTTAATCGATTTTCCAATTTTGACAATATCCTTTTCTCTGACGAGGCTCATTTCCTTATGAATGGGTTCGTAAACCGTCAAAATTGTCGTTACTGGAACAGTGAAAATCCCAAAATCAAACACCAGAAACCATTGCATATTCCTAAAGTGACAGTATGGGCAGCAATCTCTGGCAGAGGAAAAATTGGTCCTTTTTTCTTCGAAAATGCGCGGGGCCAAAACGTCACGGTTAATACGGAACGCTATGTTGAGATGTTGGACGGATTTTTGGCTCCAGAAATTGAAAGTTCAAGAATAGTGAATTCCTGAACTTGGTTCCAACAAGATGGAGCTACCTGTCACACATCAAATGACGGTGGTGAAGCAGATGTTCCCTGGCAGACTGATTTCGAAAAGAGGTGATATCCCATGGCCCCCACGTAGTCCGTTCAGCTCAAGGAGAATATCCGTGGTGAAATGTCAGCCATTACACCAGTATTACTGAAGAAAGTTTTCAATAATTTCCGTTTGCGGTTAGAGGAGTGCCGTCGTAGATAGGGTCACCATTTAGATGATGTATTGTATTTATTTTTTGTATTTATTTTTTAATCTATTTTTTAAATATGCACGTTCTATTGCGCTAGCCTGTATAAATATCGTCCCTAAACCATAGAATTTTGAAAATATTCTGATTTTGAGAATTGTCTCCGAACCATAACGTCGGATAGGGTAGTGTATTGTTAAATGACCTAGATTCGATAGCCTCTATGGCAGTACCTTCTTAACTACACAGCCATGATGTGTCTATTTTAAGCACTATCTTGTGTATGTTAAGAAATATTTACCGGGTTATCCTTCAGTTCCAAAAGTGTAGTTAAATAAAACACACAAAAAGCTTACTTTTAATGAAACTTTTATTTCATTATAATGCTTGAACCTTGCCATTATGTACGAAATACATTGTTATTTAAATAACCACCTCTGGATTGCCCGCAGCAATCATTTTGAGGTAGTTTTCGACCACTTTTTCGTACATTTCGGGCGCTATCTTGGTGATAACTTCACGAATGTTGGTTTTCATATGCTCCGACATTTGGCGATTACCACGCGTAAACACGGTATTTGAAGGAGCCCCACAAAAACAGTCTAAAGGCGTTAAATCGCATGATCTTGGGGTCCAATTGAAGTTGGAAAAACGTGAAATTACTCTTTCTGGAAACTTCTCATGCAATAAAGCTAAAATCGGTCGTGTTGCGTGGCTCGTGGAACCATCTTATTGAAACCACATATCGTCTAGTTCAAAATCTTCGATTGCAGGCCAAAAAAAAAAAAAAGTAGGTTAATGTACGGCAATAGCGCTTTGGATTGTAAGTCGGATTATCCACTACACTTTTACCAGCAGAAGCGATTGCGTTGATCCACAGACCTAACCACTTCAATAACGCTTGCAGTTTCCTCAAATTTCTTCATAATCTTGACAATTCGTTGCACAGTAGTGCCCACGTTCGAACCACGACTTTTGTTGTAAGTTTTAACTATTTTTACACATTCTTCGGTTGTTAAACTATCCGCATTCGTAAATGGCAAACCTTTCACTAAATAAAAAATACTTCAGACGACAGGTATTTAACAGCTGACAGCCTTGCCTGACCGGCGGTTTTGAAACCATTAAATGGATAACTGTGTGCAACTAACTTTGGTTATTATATAAAATTGTACCATATCTTAGTATTTGCATACAAAAGTAGTACATTGCTGGAGCATATAATAGGAGTTTGTTCTAGTTTGGATACTGTGCGAAAGTTCGAGAGCTAAATATTTCAATAAAAGTTGTGAAACATAAGTAATAAAATTTATATTTTTCCTCGTAATTTTGTTTCATGGAGAAAAATCGAAAAAAATCCCTAATTTGAATCAAAATTTTACTGAAATTAGTTTAACTACATAGAACACAGTGAGTTATATAAATAAATTGAAAAAAATCCTTAATCTGAATTAAAATTTTACTGAAATTAGTTTAAACATATAGAACACAGTGAGTTACACAGATATTAAAAAGGGAGTGCCTAAAATGTCGATGCTTTCTTACATTTATCAAAACTTATAGCAAAATAATGAACAAGAATTCAGCTCGCTGCATTCTACGAATTAGAAGTTATAGGAGAAAATAAATTTCGGAAAATCGGCCAATTTGCATGGGAGGTATCAGAAAGGGAAGAGCAAATGCCGTCCATTTTCATTCCTATACATTATATTAGTAAATTTTTAACGTGTGCTAAATTCGGCTGAATTTATCACAACCGCGTATTTTCGATATGGGTGGTACCAGAAGGGGCGAGGTTAACAGATCAATTGGTCAAAAAATCAGCTCCCAGCAGTCTTTGGGTAAGAAGAACACGGAAAAAATTGAATTTCTTAAAATTGATCTATATATGCATAGAAGGATGTAGTCAAATTGTAAGCTCCGGTCTGATCTTGCAAAATATAAGGCAGCGCAAAAATTTTAGGAAGTTGCATAAAGATTAACGGCAGTTATCATGTGTACCAGCTAGGCAGCCAGGCGTACATCACTCAAGCGACTTAAACAGTCCTGAAACAAATTTGGCCAAATGATGCTTGGTACATTAAATTATGTTTTTATTAATTACTCTCATAAACGTCACTTTCAAATTCTGAATGGGCTATTAGGAAGAAATAAAGCATTTTGCAGGTAAAAAAAGCATAGCATGAGCTTCAGAAAATGTCCTGGTTTTAGGAATTTACTAATATTGGTTGTTTACTTGGCCATTCGAGGCCTTAAACTTTAAAATTTTATCGAAATTATCCACTCGTAGAGATGTGGTGGAAGATTTTCCTCGCTCCTGCCGACCACAAACATTTTAAACTGAAGTTAATATCGGAAAGGTGAAGAAAATGGTGACCAAAAACCACAAACTAAGTTTGGGAGAGATGCAGCTAAATTGTCCATGCCTTATAAATCCAAATTTGTAACATTTTATAAAGTTGTTCGGGAATGCAACCGTTACTGCTTAACTAGTTCAACAAGAAGTGAAATTTATTTTTTTTTAATCAATCGCATAAAGGTTGCTGTAGATGTGTTATAATGCGCCCTTTCCAATCCGACATTCATAAAACACTTTATTGCTGATAATGTATTATGAGTTTTGGAGTTTGGCATGTAAAACGGTAAACAAACTTCAGAATGGTGCCTTTCAACTGAACTAGAACCGAACAAAAGTCAAGGTGATGTAAAATTGGTTTTATTTGGTTATCGAGGCATTATGCACTTAAAATTCCTGCCGGAAGATCAGATGTTAAATAACAACTATGATGTTGGTTTTATGGGACGTTTGTGAGAGTAAATAACCAACCCGCTATCACAGGACTATAGTTGTGAATGAATTTCTGGCTAAAAACTCAGAAAATATCATTAAACATTCATCATATTCACTTGATAAGTTTCTGGCGATTTTCTTTTTTTCCCACTTTCGATAGATAGAAGACACAAAAGACAATTTGAAAAATGTTTTGATAAGTGTATTATTTCGGGAGCGACCTGCTTTGAAGACGATACAATAAATTTGAATAAATAATAAATATATTCTGCATTTTATTAACCAATCTACGGTACGGAATGTTTCAAACCAATCATTGTAGTATAAGCAGAATGATATTTAATGTTTCGTATTAATGTGATTGACAAATAGAACGCTTTTTTCTTAATTACGAGAGAAAGTTACAACCTCAGGAAATCTTGTGTTTATGTTTGTGGCCTTCTCGTGATTATGGTCACCTGCCTGGCAAATACAATCATCTCGTTGGGTTTTAGGAGTAAAACGCTTCATGAGGTATTAGTTCACACTTTACCTCTGCCTTCTTCGGAAGCGGCAAAGACTTGACTGCAAATGGCGACATTCTCACCAATAAGGACATTTTCCAATAATGTGATTACTTTTGAGCCACTCTTGTTCTTATGAAAACGGTCACTATTACGAAATATAGACAGGATGAATAGAGCACAATTGGTTATCTCGCATGTGGAAAAATCACTGACCAAAATGATGACCGTAAAATATTGAATGACACCTAGCGCTTTTAAAATCTCAACATGTCATCGACTAGCATAGTTCAAGCCAATTCACCATCCATTCCATTGTTACGACTACAGCCCAAACAAAGAAATTGACCCATTATCTAGCCAAGTTATGACGGAAGATGTGATGGTGCCAATTTATGAGAATGCCACTCCAACATGCAATCGCAACATTAAAGCTTAAAGAAACAATTTATAGCACATTTGGTCATATAGACAGGCACATTAATAACCTAAGAAGGTGAAATCAGAAGGAATACCCATAGCAGACTCTAGGAAAGGCACACGAAGTAAGAAGGGAGTAAAGAAACAACTTCAGTCGTTTCCATTAACAAATCATCAACCGAATTTTTGACACAATTTTTCTTCCATTTCAAATTTCATCAGTTCCTTTCTTGTTTCTGTTTCATTTCATTTCATTCGAAATGTTTTCAAATCATTGCATCGCATCATTCATAATATTTTTACTAAATGAGAAATGTCAATTGTTTTGTTGTTGATTTGTTTCATCAAAACACGCAACTTTTTGGTTTACCAAACCATTTGCTTGTTGCATGTTTTGGTTTGGTTTCCTATTTTATCTCAAGGAAGGAATTTCGTCCACCGCAGACAGTTAAATGTAAGGCCCAAATGGACAGAGCGACACCACAAGAGGGTAGAACAACAGAGACTTTCGCAGCAAAAAAAGAAGACAAAGAAAAAACTAGAAAATTTCCTATAATGGAAACTAAAACATTTGGCCTGTCATACAGGGATAGACAGACACCACGTACGGATGAACACGACAGAAAGACGAATGGTGGTCATTCAGAGGAGTTGGGATGGATGAAACGTACAAGAAAGATACAATTTAGTTGGTTACAAAAGTTGAAAGATGAAGTCGGGTTGTCGACGACTGTGAAGCCTAGAAATTGCATGTCAAGTCGCATGATCTGTTGTTGACAGGATAGTTATGTTGTTGTTATTGTTAATATTATTGTTATTGTAGTTGCCAACTTTGGGAGTATTGTTGTTGCTGCTGCTGTCGGAGACTGAGAGCAAAAGAGTGATGAACTTGAAATGTTGTTGATGGCGACGATGATGATGTTGGTGATGAAGTAGGCTATGATTGCGTTGACGACTTGCTTGCCACATAAATGATAAATAGTTTCTTTAAATATTAAGGAGAATATGAAATCACATCGATGTGAAGATACATAAGGGAAACTAAGCAGGGTTTTAATTACCCAGCAAACTAAAATATAGATTTAAATTGTCATACGGATTAGATCATTCTTAATGCGTATTAAAAATGAAATGAAAAATGAATGAAATATGCAAAATGTCGAGTTTAAATTTTATCAGTTGATCAACAAATGTGTTACTGCTTTTATTAGAATAATTTCTATTTGATTGCACGCATTACATATATATTCAATCTCGTGTCACTTGAAATGTACAACTTCTACTAGTTATAGTGAAAGAAACGATCTCGCAGATCGAAACCAGTAAATACTGTAACACATTTTAATAGTGAGGAGGACACTTTTGGCCTACTTTTTATTCAAAGAAATTTGTAAAAAAAAGCTAGTACACGTAAATTCCTTGCTAAAATCGATTTCAAACAGGCATAAAATTGAAAAAATAAAAATAGACGGCAATGTGGAAAGTAATTCAAAGGGAATTAAAGAGAATGATCGAGTTTTCTTTTAACCGTAAGAATATTTTTGTAAACTTAGGTCATGGCAGAATCGACTAGCACTTACAGCTGGCGCCATCTGTTGACAAACAGCGGGAACTTAGTGGCGCATCAAATATTTCTGATTATTTTCCGTTGCTGTGCTTTTTTCAACGTTTTACGCTAGAGGGAATTTTTGTACATTTTCTCTAATAATAGATTTGTTATAAAAAACGTACTAGAACAAAGCCATGCTAAATATTCGTTAAATAACTAAAAAAAAATATGTTAATGCTACTTAAATGTTATAGTGAACAAAAAAATTACATGTCTTTCAATTTCAATTTTGGCCTATCGCATTCTTTTTCTATCAATTTTTATGTACATTTTTCTACTGAATCCGAATAAGCAGTCAGATGTTAAAAAAATAGACCAGTTTTCGAGATAACGCTAAGTTTGTATTTTTTGAGTTTTGAAAAAAATGCGTTTGCTTAATTGCAATTATCCTCGGATATACTTAGCCGATTTCAAAGCTATGTTTATTGAAGGTAATTAAATTTGTTTGTTTTCGAGAGCTTCGCATTATTTTTATCAATATTTCAAAAAAGAAAAAGAAAACGTTTTGCTCTGAATTACGTTAAAAACAATACTTCCAGTTTCTTTTTTGGATATTAAGGTGTGAGCTTTTGGGAAGGAAATAAGCCCTTGCTTATTCAAAATTGGACAGAAAATATAGATTTTATCAGAACTTAAGTAAGAATACAAAAAATCAGTTATATGTTACATTAAGGTTTAAATAAATTATGAACATCACACATATGCGACAACAGATCAGAAAATTATTCATTACGGCCTGAAGAGTTGAGGTCGGCATTGCCTCAGTTATTGTTTTAATGGACTGCTTCAACTCAGTCAAATTTCTTGGTTTCGTTTTGTATACCTCTTGCTTGACATAACCCATAGAAAAAAGTCCGCTGCAGTCATGTCGGGTCACCTAAGTGGCCAACGGGCTGGCTATGCGTGCAGTTGCTCCATCTTGCTTGAAATAAATGCTGTTTAAACGGATACATCGTCGACACTATCTTAAACTTACGAATGTGAAAAATGCCATTTTTCATATTCGTTAGTTTCCAGTTCTACTCTATAAGGCACAAGGCTGGATGGAACGCTGTAAGTTCGGAAAAATATCGTGCTTTCTTATAAAAAAATGAAAGAAATTTTTTTGTTCTCCTGAAAAGTATATAACATCTCATTCATTAGTTTAAGATGGTGTCGACGACATCTTTGGCACAGTTCTGTATAAAAAGACTCCTTCTACATCTTTAAATAACGGTCCCCATTGACATTGACATTGTGTTTGTAGCATGATTCGTGCGTCACCCTGGACTTTACATCACTTGGTGCATTTTGACCTCCACTTGAAACGCAAAATTTCGCAAAAACTACACTTTAATCCCTGAAATTCGGAAAGCATACATTTGTCACTCCTGTTTTTTTTTATATTGAATAAAGATAACCCCAACCACCAGAAACTAAAGGAAAACTGAATCGTTTTGTTTTGTGAATTGATTTTCTTTTTCACTTTTCTTTGCTTCTTCTTCTCGTGTTTCAAAGATAGAACAAAATTAAAGTTCTCATTTTTCTATTTGTTGAAAGTGTTTTCGGGTCTTCTGTTATATCCTTCACAATTTTTTTTAATGTGCAAACATTTTCCAAGCCGTTTTTCTTTCTTATCTTAAAATTGCTGCCCTATCCTGTCGGAAAGATTAATAAAATATCATATTTTCTTTATAACTTTTTTTTCTTAAATTATAATTTCTTGATAATTTTTTGATGTTCCACCAAAGTACCTATACGTTGAATCCATTTTTATATTGACAAAACCGTATCATTTATGATTGCAATTATTTTCTTCCAAATAACAAAAAAAAAAAATTATGTTCGACAAAAGTTAAATAAAAATTGTAACTAAAAGTTAAATAATAAAAAGATAATATTTTAAGAATTAGAACCATTATTTAAAATTAAATTTTGTCTATGAAACGAAGCACTGTCACAGCACAGTAAGTGAGTGTAAAAATAGAACACGTTCAGTGGATTTGATCGTCAGAAACTTACGACAAAAATGGAATTTGTTAATAGGATAAAAAGAACAGAAGACCAAATTAACTTCTTGGTATTCTTTATTATTAGGCAGCTCAAAACGCTACTTTGAAAAGTTACTTTAAGATTCGCTAATAAGCAGGTTTAGAAGGTTGGAAATTTGAACGCTTCAATGCTAAGAACAATCATTCCCTTCAGCGAAGTAATATGTGCATCAAATTATCCCCTTAAACAAAATTTTCAGAATGTTTGCGATTACTTCTGGATTTATCTCAGGAAAAGATCGAAAAGTACTAATCGATCACCAGTATGTATCAGTATCGTGCATAACAACAATATTTAACACCAACCCACAAAGTATAGTCCAACGCCGTCAAAATACAGTCACGCGGACTCTAACTGGCAGCTCCAAAATGATCAGCTAAATGATTGCCAAAGATTACTGTGCGACACGTCGGACCATGTGAAATCCAATATCGGTCAAATTCATGGCACTACTTTCTAGATGCACTTCTTAGACAGAGTTTGCCGAGTTTGCCGATCTATGCTGGGTTAACATTGAATAAAAAGGTCGACTAAACACGTCTTTTTTGGTATCTCCTTACATATGGATGATTATATTCTTACATTCTATACTTTGTTAGGTTCATATCTTTTACCCAGTTACAAAAAAACTTAATCAAATTTGGCACAAATTAAGAATTTGCCAAAGTGGTATCTAATAACGATAATGAATCGCACTATCATGTTCTTCTGGTATATCCCATACAAATTGACCAATTTTCCGAAATTCCTTTCGTAAATTTTTGACCATCGTATTACATTATAATATTTGATAGAATTTCTCTCGGCGTCTCCCATATTTTCTTAGATTTATATCTTTAATTTGCACTTAAGTTTATGAAATTCGCTGCACCTTGAGTGTTTGCCATAAAATTAAAATAGAGTTTATTGCCACCCGCCTCTGATAGGTCCCACTTACATTGACCGGCTTTCCGAAATTCTATCCACACTCTGTAATTTGTAATTAGTAAGCTGTCATTGCCCGGATTTTTTTCTTATTGCACTGATTGGTATTTTTCTTGAAAATTTGATAAAAATCGACCAAGTAGCCACGCTTCTCCTGGTACCTCGCAAGCAATTGACTGACATAACCCAGGATCAACATCTGTCAAGTAGTTATACTCACCTGTTAAACTTAGCTAAACTTGGGCCAAGTTGTTAAATTTGAATTTCAAGCAAGTGCTGAGTACGCAAATGTAGGGGTGTGGCAGTATCCCTTGTGGTAACTCCCACACAAATTGGCCGATTTATGGAAAAATATATTGTCTCTTCTAATCCCTAAGTCTTAGGCTGCAGTTACTTATACTTATGTCCTGTTCTATAATGCTTGCTAAAAATTTGAAAAAATGTACCGAATAACCACACCCTCTTTGGTAACTCCTACACAAATAACTTCATTTAACTTGTACATAAATTATAGTAAAGAAGATATCCTATATTTTTGCATTACACTGAACGCTTTATTTAGCATGGTTAGAAAGATCTAACTTAAATCAATCGAAGATAATCCCATTATGCCTCCCTCACAGAGAGGTTTTTTTTTTAAGCTCGCCTTGAGGCGAACCAAATTCATAAAGAAAAAAGGGTGGTAATCATTTAGTTCCAGGTCCGAAGTATAAGGTGATTGCATAAGAAATTCTAAATTAAGCTGCTGCCCCTTCTGGCGAGTCACTATTAATGTGTGTGGCCTGGCGTTGTCCTGATGCAACACAATTTCTCTCCTATTGGCAGAAACTATTAGCAACTCTAATTGATTATGTCCTTTAGGCGGTCCAGTTGTTGACAGTATAGACCCGAATTAAAAGTTTAGTCGCAGAAGAGTAGCAAGTTGTAGATGATTTTCTTCCTATTCAACCAAACAAAAAGCAAAGCTTTCCTGACGGCCAATCTTCACCTTACCGTGATTCGACCACGATCGTTTTTGGTGGACGTTTTCTCACTATTCATCACTAGCCGTCATCCTCTTCCGAAATGGATCGGTTGTATTGCGATTCATCAGCGATTTTCAGATAAAAATTCGCTCCTCAAGGTTTTTCTTTTTTTGGTTGCGATATAATGTGCACAGTGGGCTACTTCTGGTAAGCAGAATGCTGCGGGATGGACCAAACGTATTGTTACAGTGCCCAAATCTTCTGTGTTCCAAATGGTTTTTTGCGCAATATTTAGCTCCTGGGCATTCGAAACAGTGCTTGCGTGACGGTCGGACTTGGCGATTACCATTATTCTATTGCCGTTTTCAACAACTGGCTATCCAGAGCATGGTGTACCTTTGAATCGTCGATCATCAACCGCTTAGCTTACGTTTTCGCCCTTGCCGAGGAAAAAATTTAAAACATGGTATATTTTCTTTTTTCTGGTGTCCATCCTTAGTTCACGCTCGAACAGTACAATCATGTGTGATACTGTGTGAGTGTGAGTTTTTTTTAGCATGTAAAGATTACTAAAGCCATCTATTGGAAAAATAATGACATTCCCTTCATTATGTCCTATATTACTAGATCTCGTATACTTGTCTTCAATAGTGTAGTTTAACAAATATCAGATATTTACCAAAGTTAGTTCTACGATTAAAAATGGACTGCATTGTTACGCCCCGTAGGGTAGGTTAGGTTAGGTCAGTGTGGCAGACTGAATAAACAGATTCAGTCAGACTTTATATTCCATTTTGATACCGCGAAAACTAGAAATATTGATGCCTATAGTTTTCCCCGTTGAACCATTCTGAGGGCCTCAAGAAGCTCTCAATATCTATATCTATATCGTCCCTGAAGAAACAAGAGCCCAGTGTTGATCCCTGCCTGTTAGCCAGGGCGGGGCGATTGCAGAGAAGGTGTGGACTCCTCCCCCTCTTCATCCCCACAGCTCCTGCTTAAGTCACCAGTCGCAACCTTCGGTCTCACTGCATGCCTTCCAATCAGACATTGTCCCGTCATGCCGGATATAAGCAATGAAACGTCGGGTCTTGATAGCGATAGCAGTGTTTGTGAACACTTCAGATCTAAGCGGGGCCACATCTGTCTGGATTGATTACAGCTCCAGACAGACGCCCACCTACCATTTGCTGCTAAGTATGCCCCATCTCACAGTAGGAGCTTACAAGTGACTAAAGGCATGCCCACGGACTTCAACTTGATTGGAGTCTGTAAGGTTGCTCATAGTCTTGCCACCTCATTGGCTCTGCAGTTCCCTGGTATGCCCCTGTGGCCCCGTACCCACATAGAGTAAATGTTGACATGTTGAGCCATCTCGTTAGGAGATCTGCGGCATTTCAAGACTGATGTGGAGTTCAGGAAGACAAAACCCAGGGATTTAATGGCAGCCTGACTATCAGAGTATATGTTAATCTCCTCTGTGGTGAGGACGTTATATGCCAGCCATTCTACCACCTTATTAAAGGCCAAAATTTCGGCCTGACAAAGACTACAGTGATCAGGTAGTTTTCTTGCCATATTTAGCCCTAGGTCTTTGGAGTAGACGCCGAAACCTACCTGATTATTCAATTCATATACATACAGTCTTGCACCAGCGGTTCTACATTTTCTTGTATCTCTATCTCGTATAAGTATATGGTACTTCTTGTCGAACAGCGATTCAGCTAGAGTGTAGTCTACGGTGCTTGTTTTGTCAGGTACATTATTAAGGATCGCACTGTGACCGTAACCACTGTTTGACCACTATGACAGCTCTCTTAGTTTCACTGTCGTAGCTGCAGTAGTCTGCACACCAGTTTTTCCAGGGGTAGTAAATGTAAAATTACATTTAGTGCATCGGATGGGGTGGTGTGGAGCGCACCAGTGATGCACAGACCAACCATCCTTTGGACCTTTTCCGGTATCCTACAGAATGTCGACTTCTCAAGACCATTCCACCAGACGACGACTCCATACAACATTATCGGTCTTACTACTGCAGTATACAATCAGTGAACATGGGGCTTCAGTCCCCGTTGTTTCGCTATTGCACGAATATAGCGCTGTTGTAGCCTTTTCGCCCTGTCTAGAATATTGAGTTTGAAATTCTTCTTGTCCATTATTTCATCAAGGTACTTTGCACAGTCCACTTCGATATTGTCTGGATTTACTCCGATACCATTTTCCGCTGCCCACTTCGTTACGATCAGAAGGGCCTTTTGATGTCTCTGAGTGTACTCAAAAACTGTCCCCTAACTTCTATTGCCACATCATCTGCATATGCGACAACCTTGACACCAGCCTTCTCCAAAGAGAACAGAATGCTATTCACAGCGGGGTTCCAGAGTAGGGGGCTCCTTAGGGTAACATACATTGAAATTTGGTTATTTATTGCAAATAAATGGTCCTCCCTACATTTTCTAAGCGGAGGACTTTAAAAAAATTGTATATATGCTCCTTTTATTATGCTCTACTTTAGTTCAGTGCACTTTTTGATAAAAATGGCGAGCCACGCCCCTTCTGATATCCTTAATACCTTTGCACTGGAGTAAAAGGTCCCCGGTTGCAGGTATAAGTAAGTCAGTTCATTTAACTTGTTAATGCTATTCATTCATTTTAAACACAGTGTAAAGTGTTTGATCGTTTCAACCCAACAATTTCTACATCAAATTTCGTTCGGTGGTTGGAGTGAAACAGCAGAAACTACTATGCATATTGATATATATTTGTACTAAATTCGGTTGTAGATCTCAACTTGCCTCATTTATTTCAAATCGTTTTTTTTTTGCCCGTGACGAAAAGGCATCACAAATAGTTTTTTTTTCACTTAAATGTAATTGCGAATGTTAATTAATCTCTTGACTTTTCCTTTCCTTTCCTTATAGTATTGTTTAATTTTTTTCATACTTTTTGTGGAAATCCATAACAAGCAGCTGTAAGTAAAGAAAAATTAGATTTCTTTATGTTGATACATTTGAAGTGTTATTAATTCTGTGCAGGCAAATTTTCTATGAACAATGCTTAATGGAAACACCGTTGTCGTCATGATAATCATTTCGATATGACGTTTATGGTAGCGATAATGGATGGTAGAGATTTCTTTCGGTCTATGAAAGAAACATTTGAAATCAAACAATCATCAAGTTGCGAATTAAATATGCGAAGATTGATTTCAGTTAGTCACGTTAGGGTGTCAAAAAACCAAAGAAACTAAGTTGTGAAAATTATAATAAGTACCATAGCATGCCATGAAGATATCAAGCGAATAACTCGCCAGAAATACGATCGTGGGAAAAAAGTCGAGCAGAAGAGCAATGATAGGAATTATTAGGTGCGCAACTAAGTTCACGCTGATTTTTTTTTTATAAAAATACAACTTTATTATGAAAACGTGTTTACAAATGATTCGTTGAAGGTATTGCCCATCGCTGGCTACTATTTCTTCCCATCTTTTTGGCAAAGCTGTTTTTCTTTTGAGACTACCCACGCCATAGCCTTTCCTTGATGTCGTCATATGAGTGGAGCTGATGGTCAGCCAGACTGTGTCCCATCGAACGGAACAAGTGATAATCGGACGGCGAATATATGGACTGGAGAATATGGCGGATGGGGTAAGATTTCATATTTCAGCGTTTCCAGGTAGGTTTTAACGGGTTTGGTCATGTGAGGCCGAGCGTTGTCATGCTGAAGAATTCCTCTTTCGTGCCTTTTCGTGTATTGTGGGCTTCGCGCAGAGCTCGGCTCAATCGCATTAATTAAAGTCAATACCAATTCCCAAAAACGGTTTCAACAGCTCGTAATAAATAATACCGATCTGGTCCCACCATAACCTTCGGAGTGTAAATATTCGGTAGAGGCGATGACGTAGAAGCATAACCGGGCAGCCCCCATAACTTTCTTTTCTTTGCTTCTGCTGTAATGAATCCATCTTTTGTCACTCGTTGCAATACAATGAATAAATGCCTTCCTTTCTTTTCGCTGAAGCAATTGTTCAATGGCGAAAAAACGACGCTCAACGTCCCTTGGATTCAACTCAAAGGAACACAAATTCCTTGCTTTTGAATCATTCCCAATGCATGTAATCGCCTGGAAACGGCTTGGCGGGTAAGTCCTAATACTGGAGTAAGCTCTACCTGCGTTTGACACGGATCCCCATCAAGCAATGCCGTCAATTCAGTGTTTTCGAAGGGGTTTCGTCTTCCTTCACGCGAACGGTTGTCAACATCAAAATCACCGTCTTCAAACCAAACTCGACACATTGCTTCACTTTAAGCATCATCTCCGTTAAGGTTTTGAACCTCTATGAGCTTCACCCGTCGTTTTCTTCGATTTAAAGAAGAAAATCAATACTTCCCGGATATGATGATTATTTGGCACAAAATCATACATATGATATGACGTCAAAAGAATATTACTATTGTGTCGAGACGGTATGTTTACCATATGCCTAAGCTTGGCTCATGATGTTTAGGTTATTGCAGAACCCACTAGCACTTACAGCTGGCGCCATCTATTGGCAAACAGTGGGAACTTAGTTGCGCACCTAATAATATTAATAAATATAAAATGTATCAAAAAGATCAACACAGAACTTTCAATTACATCAACAAACTTGCACATACCTTCATCCTACGTCCTATCGCATTAATTCAAAAGCATGCGAAGTGTCAAAAGGAGGCTGGTAAGTCGCTAAGTTATTATCGACAAATGCTCAGAATTAATGCACAATACTGCGTTTAGCATAATTGAATGAAAAAAATGTAACCAAATTAGTCAAGTTGTATGGAATATACTCAAATGGACATTGTACTGCAGACAATTTTCGTTCCGAAAACTAATTTTGTCAAACACATGACTTGTGTCAAACTTGGCTGAATTCAATGCAAGTTCTTGAAAAACATGAAGCTAAGAATATGTGGATTAAATCGGTCATTTGTATGGGAGGTAACTGAAGCGCCGTGATTACTTCGTCGATTTGTCCAAAATTTCGCCAACGAAATCAGGTTACACAATAAACATAAATTTATTTTGCTACTGCCTATGAGGTGAGAGTTGCAAGTAAACCATTGAATTACGGAAAATTGGTCAATTTGTATGGCAGGTACCAGGCATGACAATGCGACCCATTCTCACTACCTTGGCAAACCCTTGACGTATACAAAAATCGACAGAATTTAATGCAGCTGCAAGAAGACAAAAATCTAAAAGTATTTTTCAAAAAGAGTCACATGTATAGCAGATACCAGAAGGTCCATGACGGTAGATTTTCAAAATTTATGAAGAGTTTAAGAGTTAGATGTACAAGAATAGAAATGAACATCTTATAAACGGCCGAATTGTGTAGAAGGTAGAAAAAGGGGGAGTGGCAATGCAGTCATCTTAATTTCTTGATACTGCTTTAGCAAGTCATTAACGTCAGGTCTCTGCAGTTGTCAAATTAGGAGAGGACACTTCTATAAGTTGCTGTACTGAAAGGCAGCATAAGTTAAAAGTCAAGTTAATTACTGACAATGGTTCAAACTGAGGTCAGAACAACAATATTACAGTTTAAAGAAACGGCTGTCAGTGGCACGGCCACGGAGCAATCTGAGATCGATGGCTATGATCTGCTAATGAGTACTATGGACTATATTGAAACAGGGCTATTCAAATATGCATATCAATTACCGCAGCGTCAGTCTTTTCGCATCCCACGAAAGGCCTTAAATCAGAGTGTGTTATGTGGAACTCGAAACAATATTCGATCGGACTTGATTGCACCTTTTAAATTCTGAAGAAGATCCAAGAAAACACAAATGAAACATGTCCGTTTTTCTTCGATCCTAAAACTCTTTCCGTCAGCCAGATGAAGCAGAGATTATATACTGTCATGACGAAGCTTTATGTTGCTTTGAAGCTGAGATGTCTTTGCAAAGTGACACTGGCCGGCATGAGGTCTTCAGTGTAGGTAAGTAAAGATCTTATGGCGATAGGGTTATAAGCTGTCGTACGAAATCCTCAACTTATATATGACATTGGTAATGTTGAAGGCTGCAGCACACAAACCTGACTGCAGCTCAGACAATTTAGAATTCATAGCTATTTTATTTATTCATATAGAATAAGAAAAACCTTGTAAGACGCTTATCAAAGACTGTGGATGTCCGAAGCAGACACACTTGTCTATCCATTTGTTTAAGCTTAAATATTCCAAGCTCAAGATTTATGTAGGACCCCACTTCAACAATATCTCAGCTATATCTCTTTCCAAAATTGTCTCACAGTTTAAAAAACAAATTTCCTTTTATTCCGTGAATGGATTATGGGAAAGACTCTCACTTTAAGTAAGCTTACGCATTTTTTATTTTTAGATTCACTCAATGGGATCTATAGCTCAACGACAAACGTCAATTCTGAATATCTGTTTGAGAATCGTTTACCAAACTTGTCGATTACTCGACTCTTTGAGGTATTCTTGAGGCGCATTGAGGTCGCACCTAAATGCATCTGGATTTGAAAGCATGATCCTTTGCTTGGTATTCTGCCTCGTCCAGAAATTTTAGTACATTAATAACATCCTAAACAATCTTTATGTGCCCAATTGAATGTGAATCTCACCAGATCTAGTTCTTTATGATATTCATCTAGAAATTAGATGTAGAGTATAATCAACCAACTAAATGAATAAAAATTATCTGTGGAATATGAAGTTTAGCTCACTGCACCATGGCTGCCATGCGCTTCATAATTAGTAATTAACTTTTATCATACAAACGTGGCTACGTGTTTGAACTTTCAATACAAATCGTGAACCACCTAGTAATTAGAAGACACGAACAAAAGTTAGTTCTAGCAAAAAAAAGGTATATAACAGTTGCAAAATAATTGATCTGAATCAGAACTTTCAACGAAGCTGTAGACGCGATTCATCTAAATTGAAATAGGCAACAAGTCGAAATGGACAAATTTAAATCGCTTTTAGTTATTGTCATGGCATACACATTGGTGAGTATTAGACTACTCAGCAGGATGTTGCAATGAAATTTAATTACTTTATTCTCGGCAGATTGTCAACATCCTTGCAGACACTACATCTGAACCTGAAACTGCTGCAGTTGCTTTTACCAAGCAATTCTGCCAGCAGGTGAAAGCATATTGCTTTTTCCTAAAAAGTGCAAGTTTTATCTTTTTTAACCCCTTGAACTTATGTTGTGAAAACAGTCCTACAGAAGCCCCCTGAAGGCCGCTCGAATATTACATCGACTATTCAGTATTCATGGCAATTTAGAAGCGATGTGATTTCAACGACATTCTAGACATAGTTTCAATTAGCAACAGTTACCAAAATTCTACACAATTTTTTTTAACATAATTCTCCGGCTTACTTTAATTTATACAATTTAATATTCGGCGATAAACGACAAATCCAGCAGTAAAAACTTTATTTCGTTTTCGTTGTTCGTAATAAATTGACAGATGTAAAAGTATACTATTTTATGTCATTTGAAAACGCAGTGATTTGTATCACTAAAAAAATAGCAAACATTTTAAGTCTTACAGCTATTGGTGCCAGAGGCATATGGTGTACGGACAATCTGTAGAGGACATTTTAGGCTTTTAAAATATATTGTGTTCATACAAGGCAAACTGTAGGGTGTCAACGTTAGTCATTTTTGTGAAGAAACATTCAAAGCTTGCTTCTCTTACAAATGGTAACCAATTTTGATACACTTAGGCTTATATACATAAACATTTATTAAATGGAGAACATTTTTACAATAAATCATCAATAAATTTTTGTGAATTCGGCTCTTAGAACCTTATTGATAATAATTTATTGAACATTTGAACAGCGTTTTTACTATGAAAATTCGATTATTAAACTCGCAATAAATATTTATGAATGGGGTTAAATTGCCAATTTAATAACCACCCACAAACTTGTTATGTGTTTGGCTGATAATTTCTTCATTGTAAGAGGAAAAAAAACAAAAACGGAGGAAACTGCTTCAATGTCAAAACTCAATGTCAAAAAATCACAAGTAAGACTAAGATAGTTGGAAATGAGTACTGTAGAAGAAGCAACAAAAGATCGGCCAAAGTTGAAGGCCAAACACGGATTGCAACCGGGACGATTTGTATCCTCTTCATAAGATAAGTGGTCTGGGGAAAAGTCTTCTTCTCATAGAAATAATTATTGACAAAGCTCGTGTTTCAAATGAAATATGCAATGAAATATATCAGCAGCTACAATGAAAAGTGATTTAAGCGGAATAAGCCGGGTATGCTCGTTATTATTTTTTTAATAATTTTAACCTAAATCTACGTACAATCCCTAATCCGATTTCGATGCAGTTCGCAAGCTATAGCGTTTTTTTTTTTCTGTTGAATGGCGATATTTTAAAAATTAAGTGATATCTTCAAATGATGACATAAGTTAGAACATATATTTTGTTATAACTTGTTATGACCTTCAAACACAAGTAATCTTCTAAACACGATTTCATAATTGCATTTAGTTATAACAAATTTCAATAATAGCGATTTTTTGGAAAATACTTAATGTGTCAAAACGACAAATTCCAAAGTAACGCCTGCAATTGAAGAGGACATTTAAACTGACGTGGTTCTTTGCCATAACCCTTTCTGGGGGTCCAAAAACATGTTAAATTCGATTCGATATAATGGAGCTTGTAATGGGAGAAATATTCGTTTGTACCGGCTTTTCATTGCTGCTTCAACAGAGCTCTAAAAGTAATGAGAATGCAATTTTATGATGAATTTTTTTACAAACTGTATGTAGTTCTCAAGCAAGTGTTTGAAAAGTTTTGCATTAATAGCATTATTTTGACATCCGTAAACATTTTTTATTGAAACACTTTCGAGTAGTTATAAATTATAAACTGTAATAAAAAGAAATCCATTACTTTCGCATAACATTGAAGACTTTATTTACCATAATTAGAATGATTTGATTTAAGTCAAATATGCACAGTTTTGTTCGATAACTTGTTGTCACTTCGAAGCCAATTCCATTGTGCCTCCCCCATAGAAATCCTTGTTCTTATTGGCAATTGGGGCAGCCGATTTTCTCAAGCCTCTCGAGGCGAATTTTCACCAGCAAAATCATTTGCCATAGACTAGAACACATGGTTATCACATGGTTCAACATTCGAAGTATATGTTAGATGCATAACAACCCCCCAATCAAGATTCCGAAGTTTCTGTCGTGTTATTATCGATGTGTGTGGCCTGGAGTTGTCATTATGGAATACAAAAGATGGCCACTTCTGGGCAATCGCTTACTTCAGATCTTTCAATTGTTGACAATACACGTCCAAATTAAGAAATGGGTCAATTGTACTGCGATTCAGCAGCGATTTGCAGATGGAAATTCGATCCATGAGGTTTTTTTGTGTTAACTCGTATGGCGTTATTGTATGGGTACCACATACATCAAGATTCCTTTCTTATTCAGCCATTTTCAATTAATTCCAAATGGTTTTTTGTGCAACGTTTATCTTCTAAACAATCAAAACAGTACTTCCATGATGACCGTGACCATGATTCCATGATGAAATTGCCAAGACGGAATTGACGAAATTTACATTTCACTTGATTGGCTGCTGTGGTGTCAGAACCATAAACACTTTTCATCTTTTTAGCCAACTTTATGGCGATTTCACCTTTATCGAAGAACAACTGCAAAATATGGAGTATTTTCTATTTGTTGGTGTCCATCAGGGGCCCTCGCTTAGTCTTCTTCTCATTTCTTATCTTATTCTTATCACACTTACATAACATAATATACAGGTTACTAAAGCCATCTATTGAAAAAATAGTGAGTTTCGTTTTACTACGCCTTTTATTATTTGTAGCCATAAATGATTTTTCACATTTTTAGCCATGGGTCTGTCGAATACTTCGAGTAATGAAGTAATCGACAAGTCTGTTCAATATTTCTCAAACCGAAATTTGGAATCATCGTTAAACTGTAACTTAGTTGGGTGAGTCTAAATAAAATGCGTGTAAGCTCATTGAATGTAAGGAGCCGAGACACATCTCATTCATGATATGCATAATCATATTTGCACAAGATTGCTAAACAAATAGATAATTGAGCGAATAAAAATGATTATCCTTCTGTTATCCTATGTAGGCAACAGCGTTTCTGCTATGTGTTTGGTTAGGAATCAGTGGGAGGTTTAGATTTTACATGCAAATTCCTTAGTAAGTGTAGTGAAGGATGAACCACAATGACTTCAAAATTGAACTGAAAACAAACGCAAGTTATGCTCCCATATACGATGAGCTTTAAAAAAAATGTACTAATTTCCTTCTGAGAAACGCAAGTCTGCAAGTTTCAACAATTTAGATAGTCATGAAATTAACAAAAGTTTGCCGATTATTGCTGTTCATCGACTGCAAAAAAAAAGATTTCCTACTTCCAAAACAAAGAAATCTCGAACATCTCGGTTACAGCAATGTCTTTCATTAATAAACTGTTACTTTAATGGACTTTTCTCTGGCACTCCTGTTTGTAGTGTTACAACCCAAGTTTTATAACTTCTGGCCTTACCCCGATTGACTTCACTTTGTTACTGAATGACTCTTCACCCGGTCATAGCCTAACCGCAGGACTCATAACAGCAAATGTTTTTAGTACTTTTGTTTACAATTATTTTTATGATGATTTTTATTTTGACATATTTGTGACAAAACTGTTGTATCCCATTGTAATTTTATGATACTTACAATTTCTCATCAACGGCAATCAAATACATTAACGTTATGACCAATGAGCAACTTCATTTGAACTGCTGCTGTTCTTTCTTGCTTGCTTGTTGAAGCTTCATACGCGTCCTGCCACTACAGTTCCAATGTAATTTGGTACCTATTATTATGTACAACAACAGCAGCAATAACAATTTATATCTTCTCCGAATTATAACTTTTATAGTGCCATAAAAAATGAAAACGACAGAAAAAAAAGTTATCCAGCAATCATAAAAATTATGTTCGTTCCTCCGTAAAAAGTTATAAATTATGATACTTTTGTGTTCACATTTGAGACAGACGTCACAAGTAGAAGTTTGCCATTAAGTTACGGGGATTTAGGAATCATTTCAAATCGGACATACATATGTACTTGTAAGATGTTAAAGATTGACCTTTAAGGATTTTATACGAAGACTTCTGCCAAAACTTTTCAATCCCGTTTTAAGAAAATGGAAAATGATATTAATCTTTTGGGTCTTTTATGGCAATAGCACTTGAATATGCTAAATTTGATTAATATGTTTACAAAGTTTTCGAGGTCGTTTAGGATGCGATGCCATTTATACAGGCTGGCCCATAAATTTAGCTGCCAAGGTGTTAGTTAAAGATGTTGATAAAGTTTTTCTGTCCATAAATATGCGGAAAGAGAATGATCATTAACTTTGTGTGAGGTATAAGTTACAGTATAGCCCTGTGTGCTATGGCAGAATTAGAGCGGATATTTCTCCATTAAGTCGATTTCAAGAGCAGAATATTTCGATGGCCCTTAAGGCCTGTCGACCTTACTAAAACTGTTTTGCATATAAGAATTTATGGCATAAGACTTTATGGCAGCATTACGTTTGCAAAACAAAACCAGTAAATGATGATAAGTTACGAGAGTCGGCCTAACAAGGAAGACTCAAAAAGGTTGGGAAAAGTTTTTTTTATTTTTCAACATAATTTTCTTTTAGCTCGATACACTCTTCCCAGCGATATTTAATAGCTTCTATACCCTACTTATAGTAAGAACTGTCAAACTCCTTAACACCGCAGAGTCCACCTTTTCACTGTTGACAAATCTTTTACCACCGGGCCATGTTTTCAAGTTTGGAAATAAAAAATAGTCTGAGGTATAACTCGCCTTAGCGTTACTTTTGGCCATCCAATTAGCGGATGTGTGAACTGGAGCGTTGTCTTGATGAAACAACACTTTTTTTTCGACAAATGCGGCAATTTTTCCATAATTTTATCATCTAATTGCTCCAATAAATTGTCATAATATGCAATAAAAATAATTCCATGACCTTGCCTGCAGATGAAACTGTCTCCTCCTTCTTTGGACACGTTTCTACCATCGCTTTGATTGTTCCTTTGTCTCATTTGTGAATTGGTGGATTCATGTCTCAATTATGGTTATAAATTGACGCAAAAATTCTGCTTTATTGCGGTGAGGCGTTGCTCAATACTATGCTGAAATATAATCACAATGCTGTTTTTGCTGTATTGAAAACAAGCGCGGCAGCCATCTTGCGCACAGCTTTCTCATTTACAAATCGTTTTGAAATGGCTATCATTTTAGCTAGCATCTTCAGCCGACGATCATCCAATATCATTTTATGGATTTTCTTAACCGTGTCTGTCGTGGGCGCTTCAATTAGTCGATGCTCGTATGGCCTCGTTTAAACTCTGCCATCCAATATTTTACAGTCGTAAACGAAGGAGCAGACTTCGCCAGAGTGGAATCTAGCTTGGCTTTAATATTCGTTGTACTGGGGGCTTTGAAATGGAAACATTGAATTACATAACGGTGACAAATTTTTCCATGTTTACAAATTCAATTAGATCGTTTACCTTGATGCCTCAAATACAAATAATAAACAACATGGCGTCTTGAAACTTAAAACATATGTTTTATAAGGTTGCCACTTTTCACAAAAACGTATTTTTTTTCAAACTGCTGGCATCATCTATACGTCAGTTCCGCTACTTTTCGGACTGCCCTCGTAAAGCAAGGTTTTCGAATGATATTTGCGTAATTCTCTCTGCAACTCTCCAGAGAGCAACACAAATGAGAAGGCTGAAAGAAACAGTATTAAGCTTTGAGTGTTTTTAGTTAGATTTAATGTTATTAATTTATATACAAAGATTTCTAAGCCTCATATTCAGAGCAACTGATGAGTTTAGTTACCAATATTTCATTTACAGGTATCGATAGAGTTCTTCATTCCAAAAATATGGGGAAACAGAAGTCATCGCAAGTCTGTATAAGATTTCAACAAAATCGACCAAATTGTCACACGGCATAATTGCAACAAAAACTAATCAACAACATGATTTCAAAAAACTGTACTCATCATTTGCTCCCAAGTTCTGCTGATCTGTTTGCATTTAATTTTTTTCTAAATGAAGTTACAGCAAATGGGAAGTTCAACAACTTTGGTAGAATCAAAATAACGCATTTAAATGATAAATGGGGTAATTTATATTGCCATCACTCACGCATATGCATCACCTAGCTGGGAGGTAATTTAAATTCAACTCTTTCCAAAAATCTTTAAAAAAAGTTTAATTAAAATGTGTTAGTTTTCAAGTGAGTAAAGAAAAGTTAGTTTCTTCAGTAGAAGAAACGTTATTTGAATTTCTTAGTGTAACAACATTTATCAATCATCCTGTGTCTTTGAGTACAACTGTCTACTCCCACATCATTAGAATAAACTTCTTCGTTATAAGTGTATGTTGGAAAATTGTTGCCAATTGGAAATAAACTTTAATTAAAAGTGTAGTAAGTGAAAATCTCACTAATCTTGCAACATAATTCGGACATATTAAGTCTCAAATAAGCAAAAAAAAGACTTTAATTCCAGCAATGGTCTGTATCTCGAATTGTATAATAACGATAAGTACAGTTACGGTACGTTAGATGGCACTGGGAAAATAATATTCCGTACTCAAAACAACTACTCAGACAATTTTGTGATTGTTTGACTAAGTATTGTTTGAGCGCACTTTAAAAATGGATGCCAGCAAAGAGCAAAATCACCATATTTTTTTAGTTTTTTTTTGATAAAGGAGAAACTCACAACCAGATTGCTGAAAATGTGAATAATACTTATGATCCTGATAATATGACAGCCAGTCGTGCGCAGTTGTCGATTCCGTCTCGGTAATTTTGATGTCAAAGATGCACAATGTCAATTACAGAAAATGTCGATAAAAATAATGGAAATCTTCACCGCCATGTAAGCATTGCTTTTTTTCTTTTTTTTTTTTTTTTTTTTTTTTTTGATTGACCTGAAACAAAATATTCCGCAAATAACTCATTTGAAAGAACTTAAATAATAACTTAAATAACTTAAATATAGCTGCATTCAAAACGAAGCTCGATGTCAATGCAAAAAACCTCATGGACCAAATTTCCACTTGCGCTGAATCGCAACAAAATCGATGCATATCTGAAGTAGATGGGGACTGATGATCAAAAATGGATCATTTCAGATAACGTCACATGAAAACGGTCGTGGACGAATAGCGGAGAGGAATCACAAACGGTGTCCAAATCAGGACTGATGATCAGGAGGCTCTTGCTATATGTTTGATAGGATTGACAGGGCATCATTTACTATGAGTGGCTCCCTTACGACCAAATTTTTGATACGGATTGATACTGTCAACAATTCGAACGAGGACAACAAGCGCCCAATACAAGAGGAAGTTAGCTTCATCAGAACGACGCCAGGCCACACACATCGATAGTAACTTCCCAGAATCTCAGACAGCTTGGCTGTGGTCTCTTTTGCATCCATTTTACCTATGTAGTCCGGATCTAGTAGCAGGTGATTGCCACCTGTTTCTGCCTGTGGCAAATGATTGTGCTGGTGAAAAATTCACCTCAAAAGGAGCTTGTGAAAATCGTTAATAGGGACGAGGATTTCTATGACAGAGGCATTACCTCCAAAACGCGTTTTCAAACAAATCGGTACATAATTGACTCAAAATCGGTTCATTCTATTTCATTCCTGTTTTTCTTACTACACTTTATAGTTTTTCAATAACCACACCCAAGTAAAAGGCATGACATGGTGTAACTCCATCTGTATCAATTGAGAGACAAATTATCGGAATTACTCTCAAATAAATAGTAAACGGTAAACCAACGATTTTCAAAAAAGTCCACTTTCAGCTCAATTGAAATTTTATAATAGCTTGGAAGTTATAATTTAAGGCGTACATTAGAATTTTGATTCTATTTCATATTCGAATCGAAATTATGTCGCATGCTTGTTTTGTCCCTTATCTGAAACTCATATTAATTCTGTTTCTCCATCGAACCCTAATGAAGCAGTTATTTTAATTCGAGGACGCGGAATCAAACTATTGCTTTATAATACATGAATGCATACTTTAATCCGGTTCGGAACTGAAACAAAGTTGCGAATAGTAAAAATACGAAATTTACTCAGAATTCAAATTTCAAATTTTTGGAATGGAAATTTTCCAAACAAAACGTTTCATAAATTGAATAACGATCTCAGTTTTCTATAGCATCGAATATTCGAATCGAATCCGAAACTAAATTACACGTATTGTCCTTACTAATGAGATGGTCAGATTTACAATTTCTTATTGGATTGTCAAGAAAGTAATTTTATTTTTTTTTCATCACACAGGTGGTGCGCTTGTTGATCTTGAAATGCCATAGCTCAGATGATTAATATCATAACATCCCGACGCGTTTCTGTTCGGGAAGTTGTAAGAAGAAAGCGTTGAAAACGACCATTGAAAACGTTTGGAACGTCTTGGACTCGTTAAAAATCTCGACTACTGAAAACCGAAAGGAATTCCACTTAACAAAGTTCGTAAGTTCTTTCAACTTATTACAAGTAAAACAATCACACGCAAACTTCATCAAAGACTGAATTGTCACATTGGTAAATCGTAAGGTTGTGATTTTATCCAAAAGATATGTGAATTTTTAACAGACTTGGCAAAAAATATAGAAACTTTGAAGAAGATAATACACCCATTTTATAGTACTTATCCGGCAACTTCGGAATTTCGTTTACTCAGGATTTTTTAAAAAAAATTAAATGGAAAATCCTTTAATACAAAAATTTGGCTGAGAATGATTACTCGTTTTTTCAATCTGTGACCAAAAAGTTTGAACAAAAGATTTGAAATTTACTTTGAGTAATGAAACCGAAATTACTTTCCAAATTCAAAAATTGCCTTCATGTAAATACTGTGGACTGCCACTTCTCTGCAAGTGGGAGTATTTTCCAGCAAAAAAAGAGCATCAAAAAATGTTAAAAGAATCCGCTACCTGTGATCTAGAACCAGTGAAAATTTGGATAATAATCGATGAAATTAATGAGAGCGCGGGAGGGATACTGGTATCAGTAGCTCCATTTCAGTAAATTTTCATCAATCTTATAAGTTATAGAAACACATCTATGATATTTATGCACATTTACATGGAGACAAACAATTTGTCCTTGCTAACGGTTACGAAGTAATGTTTAGTTGCTTCTTCAAGAGATGAACATCTTCATCAGAATTTCATTAGAATTTTAGAGAAGTATATAAAAATAAATAAATAAAATAAAAATAAATATAAATACCTTATATAAACATATAACATCGTACGAAATATTTTTGTTTATGATTTAGTAATATACGAGTACTTACTAGTTTCCCAAATAGATTCAATTCCATGTAGCATAACCATTGTAAAGCGCGTTTTATTGGGAAACAAAACTGTTTTAAATTATCGTAATAATATGCCGCTAAAGTGCTTTATAAGAAGCGGAAAATATGCTCCTGTAGCATTAGTAGATGAAGTTATGAAAATGATATTTTTGGGGAATGATTTCCTTCTCTTTTTTTTTTTTTGTTAGGTTTCTATGTGAGCCAGTATTTCCTGCTGGACGAATTTCGGCCACACGCAGTCATCAGTTTCGTGGATGATGTACGAAGTCATTGTCACGTAGAATAGCCATTTTCCTATACATGATGTATATAGCTATTGTTTCATTTCATTTCATTACATTTTATTTTATTTTATTTCATTTTATCTTATTTTATTTTATTTTATTTCATTTTATTTTATTTTATTTTATTTTATTTTATTTTATTTTACAGGGTTGCCCATATTCGACGGACCCATGTTTTTAAAAAAAAATCAAAGAAAAAAATAAAAATTTGGCGGTTGGCAATCTTATTCATTTAATTTGTTCCAAGTAGATTTGTTTACATCAATTTTTGAATATGATATCTCTCAAATGGCCGCCTCTGGCGTTGATGGCGTATTGTGCCCTTTTTGCAGCATTTTCCATCGTTTTCGCCATCATTTCGGCCGGAATAGCGGCTATTTCTTCACGAATGTTGTCCTTGAGCTCTTCTACGGTCCTTGGCTTGTTAACGTAAACCTTTGACTTCAAATGTCCCCACAAGAAGAAGTCAGCGGGCGTCAAATCGGGCGAACGCGGTGGCCAGTCCAAATCACCACTTTTTGACATCAAACGGCCCGGAAACAAATTCTTCAGAAAATCGATTGTTATGCGACTTGTGTGCGGTGGAGCGCCGTCTTGTTGAAACCAGAACTGCCTCATACGCTTTCGACGAATAATTGGCATCACAAAATTGGTCATCATGTCGCGATAACGCTCCTGGTTGATGGTAACAGCATGGCCATTTTCGTTTTGGAAGAAAAACGGCCCAATGACCGTTTTCGCACTAACGCCGCACCAAACTGTGACTTTTTCGTCATGAAGAGGCAATTCTTGAATCTCCTGAGGATTTTCAGTGGCGCAAATACGGCAAATTTTGCTTATTTACGGTTCCATTCAATGTGAAATGGGCTTCATCGGACATGATAATTTTGTTCCAAAATTGCTCGCCATCATCGGCCATTTCGATGACTCTTTGGGCCCATTCCAATCGACGAGGCTTGTCCGCAGGCAACAATCTTTGCGTCAATTGAATTTTGTACGGGAACAAATGCAAATCAACGCGAACAATCCGTTGTAAAGTGGACCGAGCCATGCCCAACTGCTGAGAACGGCGTTTTTGGTATGTTCTTGGGGACCTCTCAACACTGGCTCGTACGGCAGCGATATTCTCGGCCGATCGTCTTGGTCGACTTTTATTTGGCCTCTTCGGATTAGAAAGAGCCTCACCAGTCGAAAATTTTTCGTATAAACGCTTAATGGTGTTCTTAGAAGGCGCACTTCTCACATTTTTTAATATTTTAAAAGCACGTTGAGTTTTCACAATTGACTTCTTCTGTTGAATGTAAATTTCAAATATTTCAGAGCGCTCGTAAAAATCTGCTTGGACTGACGCTTCAAACGCGGTATGTCATTAAG